>JABTTQ020002662.1:0-202500 GCA_016081115.2 Rehmannia glutinosa | reverse complement strand
TAAAGTTATAAGACAAGAAATTAAATGTAGTTTGGTACAACTGAAATTTGGTCCGACTTTGGAGTCTTTTCTGCTAAGTCTAAACGGACAAGTTCTAAAACATTTATGTCTTAACACCATGCGGACCATCGTACACTATCATGTGAGTCCGATAACTGATGTCGATTGCAATTCTCACCGCATGTTGAATTTTTCAATAATAATAACTTAATAAAAGACTAGTTTTTATATGATACTGAAACTTCTTTTATTTATTTTATATAATAATATGATAATTTCACAATCATTTTATTAATATAATAATATATTCTTTTTTTGTTTTCTATTCTAACCTAATTAATTAGATTATATGAATTTATTTTTATTTTTCAATTAATACAAATTTATATTTTGCCACATAATTTTTATAAATAATTTATTGAAAATCTTCTCACATAAATATATTTTATTTTTATTAAAATAATTATTAATATTAGTCTATATGTCCTCGAATTAATATTATATATATAGATATTTTTGTTGTTTAATCGAGATCATTTTATCAAAGCATTCCCTAATTATGGTGAATAGTACTCAAGTTATGAGTTTAAGGAGCTAATGAATTATTTTAAAGTTTGATGCTAGCAAATGTCTTTGTCCGTTGTTTGTGATGGGGATATATTACGTGTGATTATATTCGGAGTTTAAATTAAAAAATTTACTTGAATTCTAGAAAAAATAAAATTGTAGAAAATGCAGAAATTTTAGACTAAGGCTATAGTTCGATTTTATGTCTTTGAGACAAATTGCCCCATTACGTTGCCCACGATTGAATAGCAAATATCTCCCAAGATACAACAGTCTCCTCTTGCTATAGAGCACTCCAAACAGTAAGAGACGATGAACCTTAAATATTTTGTACTTTCTCTTTTTTACCAAAAAGAATTGACAGAAAATATGTTTATGTATGTATGCAAATGTTGGATAAATTTGCAGATTAAATTTAAGAGATATATATAGATTACTAAAGGCCACAAGTAAAACAACAAAACTATTCGAACATATGCATGTTTATTTATTCGAATAGACACATCCATTGGGTTCAAATGAAGCAACACAAGTATTCGGTTAAACTTTTTCAATATGAAAAGTTTCAAATAAACAATCACACCTTTTGACAATAATTTCACATTCACCCTAAATATCTATATATTTCCAACAAGTTTACAAGGATAGGATTTTCTTTCATTGATATTTCATTTGTCATTGTGATGCACCAAAGTTAGGTGTAGAGCTAAAAATCGAATTAAACTATTCGAAACTTGACTTGAGATCAATTTAATCATTAAAAGCTCGTTTGAGCTCAGTTCGTTAACTTAACGAACTAAGCCTGGGTACAATTTTTCGTTTGATAAAAGGTAAAACTCAACTCGAACTCGGCTCGATAAGTAAAAAAAAAAAGTATGTGTACATACATCAAACTACTCGAGTTGATTTGTGTTCGACTCGACTAAAGCTTGTTCGAGCTTGATTTGTTAAATATTTTTAAAAAAAAATTGTTAATATTTATGTGTAATTTTTTTAATTTTTTTATCTTGCTCATTCCAATTTTGTGTATCGGTCCACCCCGTAATAATTTCTGCCTTTGCTTATATGTGCTGGACAATCAATATTGTCATAAAGAATGCAACAATGATAATATTATAATTAAATTGCTGACTTAGTCTTAACCGATATTAGTAAGCAAATCGATAACTTCTAGTAAGCCATATACAACATACATTTATTTATATCTATTTTTCTAGAAGCAAATTTGTATGTCACAAGTAACGCAGTTAAAATTATGTCTAGCTAATTAATTATATTATTTCTTATTTTTTTATTTTGTATTAATCACATTAAAAGACTAGTGTTTAGCTCAAGGTAAACTGATTTTTTCATTATTTCCGACAATTAGGTAAGCTTATTAAGATAATAATGTAAAAGGACTAATGTTGACATATTGCACGTAAAAGTACCAAACTTTATCATTTTCAAATTTATATGATCATAAAGGGAATTAAATTTTATTTTTAGTGAAAACCAAAACATTGATTTTTTGTAGAAGCAAATTTGTATGTCACAGTAAACCCCAAAATAAATTTATCTTAAAGAATATTAATTGTGATTTTCTATTGTATTAATCACATTAAAAGACATTTCAGCCTGTTTAAACTGAAAAGTTTTATTAAATATTAAAATTATATTTATTAAGATAATAATGTAAAAGGACAATGTTGACATATTGCCGTAAAAGTTTTTCAAACTCCCATTTTTAAATTTATTTTTCATAAAGGAATTAAATTTTATTTTTATGCCTAAAATTGGAGATTTAATTTGTGGGCAGTATTACAGTAAACTAAAACTTTATCGTTAAAGTCTTGCTGATTTTATATCTCTTTTGACCTGATTTTTCATGAAGGCACATTTCAGCCTGTTTACCAAAACTTTTATTAAATATTAAAATCATATTTATTAATATTAATTAAGGAGTGTCATTCAAAGGGGCTTGGTCTAATGGTCTTGCCGTCGTTTTTCACTCCCATTTTTATATTTATTTTTCTAGGATTAATTGTAAAACTTTATGCCTAAAATCTAAGCTTGGTCTTGCTGCCTTTTATCACTCTTATTATTATTTTTCTAGAATTAATGATTATAAACTAGAATTAAGGTTTGGGCTAATTACAAAACTCCATTGATGTTTTATTTTGTATTAAATTTATAAAGTGTAATATTTGTATAGATGTTAGGAGGATTTTCGAATTCTTTTTAGTTATTTATGGAAAAATATAAGATATAATCAAACATAGGGGGATTTTTGAAATTTTCAAAAACTTTTTTTTGGCCCAAATTTAAGTTTTTGTTTTTTTAAATTATCTGTTAATAATAGCCGGAAAACAAAACACCAAATCTATCCAAAAAATTCATCCGAAAAAATAACATAAGAGAGACAGAGGAACAAATGCCCAGAACCAGATACACACAGTTATCCAATCACAGTCATTCTTGAAAAACACACACACACACACACAAAATTCTGCGAGATGCAAAAATTATAATTTCCCCCAAAACTTATGTAAAATATCCAAAAAGCACCACAATTAGTACTAATCTCCGACACCCACTTGTGCCACTGCCAAATGCCACCACATATACAAAAGTTAATTTATTAGTTTTTTTTTTGATCGGTAAGTTAATTTATTAGTTAATACTATGCTTTGTTGGTCCCCTTTGTAGCAAGCTGTTTCAGCCCTGTCCTGTCTTGAAAAAACTTATATACATACATACATACATTTATACGTATACACGCAGACATGTTATGTCAGTACCACACACACATTAGACAGAAAAAGGTGAAACTGTGGATCAATCAGTGTGTGTTCTGTGTGTGGTTTTTGTTCTGCAGCTCGTGATGAGATAGAAAGTGAAAAAAAAAAAAACATTGGAAAATAAAAGAAAAAAAATTCAGGAAAAGGGGTAGAGATGTCTTTGAGTTGTTGAGCGATTTAAAAAACAAAAAAAAGCCCCTTTGCTGAAATCCCCAAGATCCCTTTTTTCTGAAAATTAGTGCTATTGGTATTTTGTTTTTGATTTAATTTTAACATAAAGATTTCTTATATTAATTCTTGAATTGGGGATTCATTATTTCTTTCTCTCTCATCCCATTCCGAGATAAGTTAGAGTGAGAAAATTAAAAGATAGATATAAGGAATGAATGGTGTTGTTGATCTTGATTCAGATGATTCTGAGTTTGTTGAAGTTGATCCTACTGGAAGATATGGAAGGGTATGCTTTTAGTTTTCATTGTCATTAATTCTTGCTGTTCTCTTGTTTTTTTAATTAATGTTTTTTCTCTTCTTCTCTTTTTTCCCCTTTTTTGTCAGTTGTCACCCAGCAGTGTCATTTTCTGTGAATATAAAATTTATGTTTCATGGATTTGAGTTTGATTTTTGTTGCCTTTTTTCCTTTTTTTTCCTTCTTTTTCCTTCTTTTCTGGTTGCAGTACAATGAGATCCTTGGAAAAGGGGCTTCAAAGACAGTGTATGTAATTAATATCTACATTAGCCTTCTGAAAAGTTTGATCTTTTATGAATCTTAATCAGTTTGGCACTAAATTGTGATTGTCTTAGTATTATGATTCTTGAGCTTGTTTAATTTTCATTTTTCTTTCTGTTAAATATTGCAGTTACAGAGCTTTTGATGAGTATGAAGGGATTGAAGTAGCCTGGAACCAGGTGAAGCTTTATGATTTTCTACAGAGTCCTGAGGATCTTGAGAGACTTTACTGTGAAATTCATCTGCTCAAGACTTTAAAACACAACAATATTATGAAGTTCTGTACTTCTTGGGTTGATACTGCTAATAGAAACATCAATTTTGTGACAGAAATGTTCACTTCTGGTACTCTCAGACAGTAAGTGCTCATTAGTGGTGTTCTGTCTTAGATTCTTGTATTTTGTACTTTTTAAAATTTAATTGAGCTTCATTTTGTTTTTCATTAATGTGAAATAGGTATAGATTAAAACATAAGAGAGTCAACATTAGAGCAATCAAGCATTGGTGCCGACAGATTTTGCAAGGTCTTCTTTATCTCCATAGCCATGATCCTCCCGTCATTCATAGAGACCTCAAATGTGACAACATTTTTATCAATGGAAACCAAGGTGAAGTCAAGATTGGTGACCTCGGCCTTGCTGCGATCCTTAGGAAATCTCATGCTGCTCGTTGTGTAGGTAAATTTTGTATTTTCCATGCTTCTTAAAATCTTTCCAAATGGTCAATGTAGCATTTTGTTCATAATGATTATCTGCTCCATTGATGACTCAATTTGGTAATATAGAGTCATACCACATTCTCAAGAATGGAAATTGAAATTATTTGGAAAACTCTGTGAGTAAATGATTATCTGCTCCATTCCTTTTTTATTTTTAGAGAGAATAGTGTGAAGAAATTGTTATGGGAAAATGAGAATAAAGTTCTTGACTGGATATGATTGGTGATTGAAAAGTAAAAGTCGATAAACATTGTATGTGTAAGATGAGTGTATGATGAAAGCTGATGTGATTTTTTATAGTGAAATTACGATTGCATATATTTGATGATTGGAAAAATGAGACCGAATAGAGTATTTTTGAGAAAACTTACAAGCAATCAATCACACTACCGAAGATTTTACTGAACTTTCTCATAAGCAAGCACAACTTCATGCTTTCTTTCTACCCGTTCTGTCTATTGGTACTTAATTTCTTGAATTTTATCAGGAACACCAGAGTTCATGGCTCCAGAGGTGTATGAAGAGGAGTACAATGAATTAGTAGACATTTATTCGTTTGGCATGTGTATTCTTGAAATGGTGACGTTCGAGTATCCATATAGTGAATGCACACATCCTGCCCAAATATATAAGAAAGTGATCTCTGTAAGAACTCAAACTTAAATTTCCATTTTCCAATTTGAAATCCAATCCTGTAGCATCATGTGACCTAGGTTGTTTTTTTTTTGTTATTTTAGGGAAAGAAACCGGATGCTCTTTATAAAGTTAAGGATCCTGAAGTGCGCCATTTTGTTGAGAAATGTTTAGCAACGGTGTCTGACAGGCTGTCTGCTTGGGAGCTTCTCAACGACCCCTTTCTCCAAATTGATGATTATATTTATGATTTGAGGCCGTTAAATTATCAGAGGGACTATGATGAATTCGGCCCAATATTAGCGCAGCGTCTCTTGAGCACTCATCATAGCACAAACAGTTCGATAGTCAACGGCTACACCAACTTTATTGGCTATGAACAGGAAAATGACTTGGATTGCCACTCGGTTGAATATGAAGCAAATGAAATTGATTTGTTCACCAGTCAAGAGGATGACCACTTGGAGAATGTAGACATTACGATCAAAGGGAGAAGGAGAGAAGACGGCAATATCTTTCTGAGACTCAGAATAGCAGATAAGGAAGGTGAACTTTGCCTTCATTTTAGAGTTAATTACAACAAATACACTTGAGATTCAGTCAATTAAAAGGGGGGAAAAAAACTCGGCTGTTTTTCATAATTACAAATACCCCTTGATATTTGTTTCTATATTACATTGTACTCTCAAGAGGGCTATTGATTAAGCAAATACAAATAACAAGGGCATGTTTGCAAAATCTTAAGGGGGTATTTGTAATTTTGAAAGATAACTGGACTTTTTTGTAATTAGGCTAAACTTCAGGGGTAATTTTGTAATTTATCCCTTCATTTTATTCAATTGGTCGTCAAAACACAGTCCGTTTTCTTGTGACGTTGATGCTGAAATAGATGGTTTCTAAATAATCGGTCTTTGCAGGTCCTGTCCGCAACATTTATTTCCCTTTCGATATCGAAACTGACACAGCTCTGAGTGTCGCGACCGAAATGGTGGCCGAGTTGGATATCACAGATCAAGACGTGACCAAGATTGCAGAAATGATCGACGGCGAAATCGCTTCCTTGGTACCCGAGTGGAGAAGTGGAGTTGGCATAGAAGAAAGTCCGAGCCACAAAAACGGCAGTTGCTGTCAAAACTGTGATTCAGATGGTTCTCTTACAGGTTATTTAACTTCTCACAGGTCTGGTAAGAGTTTGCAATCTCCTCAATGTTCGAAAAATGGATGTGGAGCTATACACGGCCGTTTTGAGGAAATCACGTACGAATTTGAGCATGAGGGCCCTGAAGTAATTTCCCAAATTGGAAATATCGAACAATCAAGAAACGATAATGAAGAAAGAAATATA
The DNA here is from genome assembly GCA_016081115.2 of Rehmannia glutinosa. Lineage (NCBI taxonomy): Eukaryota > Viridiplantae > Streptophyta > Magnoliopsida > Lamiales > Orobanchaceae > Rehmannia > Rehmannia glutinosa. The sequence goes on along the minus strand of JABTTQ020002662.1, from coordinate 195,730 downwards.
AGAATCGAAAAGGAGAATGCGTTTAATATTACGACAAATTCATCGACCCTAACAGAGGACTACGAGAATGAAATCAGACAAGAGCTAAGATGGCTCAAAGCCAAGTATCAAATGCAGCTGAGAAATCTCCAAGATCACCAACTAGGGGCCGTATCAAAATCGTCTAATTCAGACTCGAACGACAAAGAATGCGAGAAAAATAACTTGTCAACGGTCTCAAGTGTGCCAGATGATTTTGAGCCTAAATCTTTTGCGTCAGCGCATAATTCGTGTAGTCCAGTGCACCTTGGCACAGCCAAGGATTTCTATTCTGGTCCGTTACTCCCAAATTCGCTTCACAGGGCGACCTCTCTACCAGTCGATGCAACGGGTTTGTAAAACTTGTCCGAATAGTGTTGTACTAATGTATTTTTCAATTCTAAGGACAAAATCTCAAGTTGACTTAAAAGGTTCTGAGAGTTTGCCTGTAATGTGCTGGTCCATTTTTAGTTTTTTGCAGCTTGTAGATTCTCAACTTCAAGTGAAAGTGACTTTCACTTGGGTTGAAATGACTGATTGTACATTACTAACTGATCTATTTTAAAATAACATTGCTTCTGACATTCTTATATATATTCCCAGAGATCAGAGTTAGGGATGACAATGGATCCGAGTTGGGACAAATAAATGGGTTTGGGTGGGTAATGTGTATAGATTTATGTACTCTGAGGTTGCGTTTGGATGGGAGGATTTGGATTTGCTGAGAGGATTTAGGGAAGGATTTGGATTTTCAAATTTCAAATCCTCCAAAATGAATTCATAAATAACTTCCAAGGATTTGTAATCCATCATTGAATGACTCCATCCAAACAACCTCAATGGATTTGTTATTATGGATTTGAAATCCATAGTTCAAATCCTTCCATCCAAATGGAGTCTGATGGTTATGGGTCGGGTAATGGGTTTTGTAAGACCCGTCGAGACCCCCAACTCATATAACTAACATATATATGATAACATGGGTTTGTTTATTGCTTTTGGCCACTCTTAGTTACTGCTTGCAATCACTTAAAAAAAAGTGTTTCTCTGTTTTTGGCTGGAAAAAAAATTAGTGTTTGTAAATGTCAACTTTCGTTTCTAATATTGCTTCATTTAATCACAATCTAAAAAGCAAGGAGATGAGTCTTTAGATTTACGATTATCTTTTAGTTTGACTTTTACAAATAAATAAGCATTTCTAGAATTTTTTCACCAAAGACTCAACTTCTGATTCTATTTGTAAGTAATCAACTTTTGATTCTCAACTATTTTTATTTCCACTACAATAAATCACTTATTCTAAAAGTTGGAGTTTTGCAAACACTCCTTAGTCTCTTTTCAAAAGAAATGGTCGTTTCTTATTGAGTTATTGTCCATATAATATGAACAAAATTCTATAAATATCTCATTTGACAGAAATTTTTAAAGCAATGTCACGAGTGTTGCAAATTGGTTTATAAAAATGGGTTTTGACTCAATTTTGAACAATTATTTAAGTAAGATCATTTATTAGTTATGGACAATAAATGATATAATAGTAATCTACAGCGCCGGTAGATGAATTTATTATTTTGAATTTTTCCAAACCAATTTCGGGTGAATGAGAAATTAATGCATAAAGTAAGTCACTTAAATGTCTTTTATATATAAAGGGAAACATACTCTAACCCGAAATCGGAAAAAAGCTCCTAAAATACAGGGGTGAAAAATCATGAGATGCCGAAAGGAGTCCAAAACCCTTCCCACGGTGCATCTTGCATCATGGAGTTAGATTTTACGTTGTTCCCAGAAATCAGCAACACGATGTTGCGTTCTTCATCATCTCCTTCAAATTTCGAGCATGGTCATCAGATTTATCATTCCTTAACATGTGTTGGATACGGGCCCTTCTTCACAGCCCATTCGATCGCATGGTTTGCTTCAATCTACATCAACCCATCTTCAAGGCGTCCACCCTTTGAGGATTCTTCAGCGATCTAGCAGCCCCTTCCACGACTTCCCCTAAGGTTTCAACATTACTAAACCCTAGTTTGGATACTTTCATGACTGCCATGCGGGATTCAAGATCAGTTCAAGAAAATCAAGAATTGGGTTGCATGGTTCCCCCTTTTCCTTGTACGGTTGATTCTACTGCCAAGACTTTCACGAACGATTCAAGAATCAATTCAGAATTTCAAGATTAACCCAAGAAGGAGTCCAGTCCATCAAGAATGTACAAACTGAGGTGTCGCATACTTATGCACAACGTCTCAAATTCGGGGAGGATTCAATCCCAGTTAAGAAAGGAGATTTTTATTCGGTTATGATGAATGGGGATATTTATCTTCAACGTATGGTTGAATTGCGTAACTCGTTGATTGGACATCTCATGCTAACAAAAGGTGCAAAACGTACCGATCAAAAAAAAAAAAAAGGTGCAAAACGTATTCTTTGGATGCTTTAAAGTTTAAGTTGCAAGAAGTTTGGAGAGTGCAACATGCTTGGCGCTTGGTCCCTCTCGGTAAGGTCAGTTTGCAATTCAAGGATATCGTTGATCGTAATCGTGTTTTTGCTAAAGCCTCTTGGAATATGAACCCGGGAATGATTCGTAACACTAATTGGATCCCGAATTTCAATCCATATAAAATTAATACATCTATGGCACAAGTTGGTTGCGGATATATGAATTAAGCATTGAGTATTGGTATCCTTCTTTGATTACGAAGATTGCTAGTGCAATTGGTATCCCTATTCAAATCGATGGGCGGTCTTTGCCAGGTGAGGTGTGACATTTTGTTCGAGTTTTGGTTGAACTTGATTTAAATAAGACAAATCAGGAATTTATTATAGTCAAACGGGTGAGACATTGTTCGTTTGTTTGATCACTTAGTTATGAAAATTTGCCAAACTTTTGTGTTAGTTGCGGCATTTTGGGACACAATATCAATAATTGCCGACAGAATAAAACACAAGATGCTACTAAAAAGGAGAACGTGGTGCATAAGAACAAAATTCCCATATGTGGACGGTCAACTGTTAGGGGATAGCCAACGGCTAACAACAACAAGAAGATTCAATCTGAAATTTGGGTTCAAGCTAAGGCTAAATCAGCACATCCTCCAGAGTGTGTTTCGTCTTCTTCGGGTATTCAGACAAAGAATTATTTTGACGTTTTAGGTGATGATTTGGATATTTTACCAGGTGATAATACGAATATGGAGTTTCCAATCAATAATGATAGAGCAATTGTTTTGATAGATCACACTGCCACTCCAGCAAGAACCATGGTTAAATATCAACAACCACACAACCGGGTCCTTTTATTATTATTGAGGATTCGATGATCGCATCGAAGTTGGATGAAAAAGTGTAGGCTGACTTGCAGTGGGCAATGGCAGCAATGTCCAAAAGCTTTTCTATCAATGAATATGTCATAAGATCCAATGAACCTTCCGAGGGTTTCAAGGCAATGGCCGCAGCCGCACGACAACGATGGTCCGATATGGCAGATGAGAAAGAACAAGGCAAACTGGAAGCTTTAAAGACTAAGTTAAGCGACTCATCAACTACTCCGCTTGTCTTTCACATATGTGATTCCTCAGAAGCTACGAAGGCTATGGGAATTACATCTCGAGGATCCTGGGCCGACATTCCACATGCGACGTCAGACCATCAAGTCGATACTTGAGCACGTACTAAAAAACAAATGGCAATGATGTTCGAATATCATTGAGAACTAGACGCCCTTCATTTAAATTAGTTTTTTAAGTTCTTTTGTTGTTGTTTTTTCCTGAAGTTTAACATTGTTTTTCTTTGCTACTTAATCGGCTTGTGATTAGGACATTTTCTTTTCTTTTTACATATTTCTATTTATTAAAAAAATGCCTTTTATATATTTGGAAATATAAAAGGGTGGGAAAATGGAAAAGCATATCCTACATAGAAAATTTATTAAATGTTTGACTTGTTTATATAGAACTTCACCACAAATAAGAAATAATCATGTGAAATTCCATATGATACACTCTAGTAGACAAGTCAATTTTGACTAGCCTTTGGCTAGCTCAAATTCTAGTCATGAAGTTTGATTGTGAATTATATGTTTTTCGTGAACTTTCACATCTCCATCATGCCTAATAGTAGACCATCAAACTAAATACCTACCTTCATGACAATTTGTGGTTGTGGTGCTGTATTATCAAGGAAAAAGTTAGTAATGGTCCTATCCACTAGCCCTTTTGATGTTTCCAAGTGGACTATTGACATGGCGACAACATCGGCTTAATATTCCAAGTGGCCTAGTTGCCTTTGTCTACTTTCGGGTAAGATATTTTAGTTCTATTTGGAACTTAACTTGTCAATGTGTTCGTCTTATGTTGGGTATGTTGCATGTTCCAATCAAATGATGAAGGTTTTTCATTTGGGAGAGATGAGAATCAAAAGGATTTAGGAAGCAATTTTTATAAGTGAAGACATGATTTTTTTTTAATTAAAAAAGACAGGATGAGTAATTTGGGGGGCAATATTTTTTCTTTTTTTACAATAAGAAAATTGTATTTCTCATGAATAACCAATGATACAATATTTTGAAGCTAGACAGGAAAAACGTAAATAAATTCTCACATTTCAAACAAGAAAAGAGTAGAAAATAAACAAAAATCTATACGATCAGATCAAGCTCAGTGGGTTGTGATACTTGGTTGGATGACCGATTGCTTGCACTTTTAAACAAGATTTGGACAATGCGCATCAGACTTCTTTTTGATATGCAAATCTTCTAAAAACCGATGAAGAGCTCCGAATGATACTCTAAAAGTATAAATCTGTTTATATCTGAATAGTTTTAAGATAGAAAAGACAAAACATCTGAACTCTCGCGGAAGGAAGAAACCTACCATGAAAATTGAAAAAAAAATGAAGAAGAAGAAAATGAGAAACTCTGAAACACGACAGAGGAACATTACTTTCCCCTCCTCCTTTAGGGTAGGGAGAGAACATGTTTAAATTGAAAGTTTTGAATTCAAATGGGGGCAATCAAGCTTAATCCCTAACCTTATTGTCCATCCCTTCTCAAATACTAACCAATTTTACACTTTTTAATGAATGATTAGTTACTGTGTTTCTTTATAATATTGACTCAACAATAACCAAAATGGAGAAAAAGAAAAGAAAAACAAAGTAAAAAGAGGAAGAAGATGGACACTTCATGCTTTTCCTTTAGTCTCAACCTCACTAATAACGTGATGAAGTTCCACTTTTCTTTTCTACATCTAACAACATTGCATGTTTGAATGATAATCAAGTACAAAAGTGGAAATTACTTTGATTGGCCTAGTTCCATGAAGAATTTATCTATCATATCCTAAGTGCAATATGGAGAGTTCACATCTACACATAGTAAATTCTAATTACTTTATTTAAACTAAATAAATTAGATAATAAGTGTAACTTCAGATGTTTTTAGAGGGTGTTTGGTTAATTAATTAAAAGATTTTATAAGCCCCTACATCATATAAGATGTTAGATCTTATAATAACCTTTATTGTTGTTTGGGGAAAAAACAGGGTAAAAGAACTTACATTATTTTTCTAATGATATTTTTGTAATTAAAATGACCAAAGTAAAATGATGTTATTAAAATAAGATGTTATTTGGGATCTTTATTTTAAAAAAAAAAACTTATAAGTTCCTAACATCTTATTTTGAAAAATTATAAGACTTTTCTGAAAAAACTTTACCAAACACTTTTAGAGATATTATAAACTCTAAAACATCTTATAAATATTTTGAAGAGCTCGTAAGCTAGCTAAGCTAAACATCCTCTTATTTGATATTGCTAAATGATTGATTTATATTTCACCAAATCAATTTCAACAACATTTACTAATAGTTCAATAAATAGTAACCAGGAGCTTAGCCCATTGGCCACCACAAGAGACTTAAGTCTATTGAGGGATGGAGGTCATAAGTCCAAAACCACATTCCAACAAATTGTTCTCTGAGCATAGGGCTGTCAAAACGGGCTGGCGGGGCAGGCCAGCCCACGGGCCGAAAAAGCCCGCCAGTTGGCGGGGCGGTCCATCCCGCCATTGTGGCAGACCAAAAATATGATGGCTCAACCAAATCCACTGCGCGTCGGGGGCTAGGTGGGCTGGCCCACCCAAAAAATTAAAAAAAATATTTTTATGCATATTATTAATTTTAATGAATTAAATATAATAAATGATGGCAAATACATATTTAAAAAAATATTATATACACTTTTATAAAAGAAAAATATAAAATATCAATTATACTATTTTTTTTCTTCTATTTCATCTTATTTCTTCTTCTTCTTCTTTTTCTTTTTTTTGGTTTCTGGTGGCCTAGCCCGCTGGCCGGTTTCTGGTGGGCTAGCCCCCCGGCCCGGCCCGCGGGAGGCTAGTCTTTTAGGCCCGCCTCTTGACGGGCTACTAAACACTTAACCCACCCCCTTACCTTAGGTAGGGCGGGCGGCTGGCGGAGGCCCCGTTTTGATGTACTCTATCTCGGTATATGCGAGTTGGTGAATATTTGGTGGGAACTCATACTGAATAGCATTTGTGTGGGTCGAACATAATTGTTCTCTTAACCTAAGATGATCAAGGATCGGAAAAATAATAGTCTTTTCATTTGGTGGGAACTTATCTTAAACCCAACATCATAAGAAAAGCTGATGATCTGTGTAGGTCGAAAATAATTTGTTTCTTTTACCAAGAGGATCAAATATAAACCTGTTTGAGTTATAAAAAATAAAAAATAATAGTCTTTTCATTGTACTAAATAAAAAATAGTGTTTTCACTCAATAGCCTTCCCTCCCCTTCCTTAAACCCAACATCATAAGAAAAGCTGATGATAAGAAAAAGTTGTTGTACTATACAAAGTACAAACAACAATAAAGGTTTGTTTCAAGTTTCAACGTCCACTTAATGATAAATATCTGTTTTACTTTTACAATCCTTAATAAAGCACACTTCTAATTATTTTATCCATTTGGCAGTGGACATTGGACAGCCTGATTCCACCATATCTAGTTAACTTATATCAATCATCATTAGCTATAATTGTTTCGCTAATGGGAAACATGGCCATGGAAATTATTAATTAAAAATTAATATTTTATGTTGTTGAAGTTCCTTAATACTTTATATGTAAGATATTTGCTAAAATAATTAGTGATATTAACATTTATTTTATTAGATAAATTTTGAGTGGTGAGGAATTAGTGACTATTTCAGTTGCCATTTACTATTACAAAGTAACAAACATCAGCAAAAAGTATTTTATAAAATTTCCTTGTACATTTCGCTATTATTTACATTGGAAATATAATAACTGTAATATTTCTGAATTCTTTGTCTGTGGTTTCATAAGTGGTTGTAATTGTTCTACATAACCTTTACAATAATAGTTATTTTCATATTTTTTGAGTTAACTTGTTTAAAATTTAAGTTAAGGATGGTTTGGGTCAAATTTGGTACGTCGCCTAAATGGGCATAGACTCGGTTAATTTTTTTTAGATATTTATTATATGTTTTATAATATTTTGTTAGAGTTTTATGATTTTATTTTAAAAATTTATTTTTAAGAAATTGCAATACATAGTATTTTTTTAAAATAATGTGCAAACCTTTATTATAAAAAGAATTTGGGAATTTAACGGATCCACCCACTGGATCTGGATTTGGATCCTTAAAAACTTTAAGGAGTCGAGTTTTTGGTCCAGACAACTAAGACAAGCTCGATCTAGACTAGACCACCGGTACACCTAATTTAATTTTTAAGTTTTCTTTTGACAAGACATTTAAAAACCCTTTTTTTAAGGTTTACAACCCTTTTTTAATTCCACTGAAAATAAAAAAGAAAAACCCTTTTTCAATAATAATTAATAATTGTAATTTTATAACCAAAATAGAAAGACTTTCCTTGCAGTTTTGCTAAACCGCCGCGCATATATATGTCTATTCTACATATATGTCGCTAAATATATGTCGCTGAATTACTGTATTTTTGTAGTGAGATACAATTGGTTATGAGTAGGAAATTAAAAAAACAAAAATGAGAAAATATCAATCTATTTACTATATGTTCATAAAATTTACATTTTGATAATTGAGAATTTGATAACATAAATACATATATTTGATAAAATAATTATTATTCATAAAGGACGAGGTCAAGAAAAAACTAGGAAAAGAAGGCCCACAGAAAATTATAAAAGACAACATGAACGAAAATGAGAAAATGGGATACACTTTATTGAACTGTGCTTAAATAGGCCCATATTAATTATAGTAAATGGACTGAGATTATGAGCAATACAAGTGAAGGAGCTATGGTTATGGGCCCTCTACAATCCATCGGATATTGCATTGAACCCAAGCCTGTGTTTCTTTCAACAAGAACTCCTATGGATCGTTTGGTTTGTCGATAGGATTATTAAAGGAGTTTAAGGTTGTGTTTGGTTGTGAAAAAATTACAAAATTTTCATTTTGGAGTGAAAATTTTTTAGGATGTGTGATTTTTTGAGAAAAAAATAAAAAAATTTTAAAGAAAATCTCATATCTCTCCAAAATTAACTCATTTTTCTCTCACTTTCACATTTCTCAATACTCAATTATACTATTTATTTCTTTCTCCTCTCCCTATTTATATAAAGAATTACGATAATTTCTTTAATTTATCACTATTTTTATTATTTTTCTCCTAATATTGTTAACAAAATATATAAAATGAAATCCATATTGCCTATTTTTGGATCAATTATTATTTTTGTTCAATTTTCTTACATTATATTTTATATTATTATTTCCACAAAATTTTTCACAAACAATCAACATCTCTAAAAGATTATCTATCACATCAGCATAATCATCACTTTTTTTCTACACATCCAACTTTCACTTTTAAAAAAAATTCACCACTATTCTCTCAGAAAATGAAAATGAATGGAGTGAAAGTACAACCAATCACAACCTAAGATTTTTTGTTCCACTTTTCCTATTCCACTCATATTACACTACATCGGATGAAAATGTGTACATGAATGATGCCACATGAGGTCACAATTGTACATGTGTCATTCATCCAGTGTATGAAATAGGGAGTAGAATAGAAAAAGTGGAACATGAGATCTCATCCATATTAAACGTGGTACATTGTAATGTTCGGATGTTTTTGGCTAAACTGATAGGATTTGATAAGCAATTGAGTATTGCTGGGGATTTTACTGTATTTATAATTTTAGTATTGTCTGAACTTTTATTTGGGGTTTTGTATTATGTTTGGGTTTATTATCAAAACAAGAACAACACTCGTGTGTTACACGGGATTTGTCAAAAGACAAAATTTCCGTGTGATATTTGTATTTATAAAGTTGTTGGAGATGAATTTTTTAATAATAATAAGAATACCCTAAGAAAAGTGAAAATATGCCAAATATTTGCAAGTTAGTCAAAATTCTAAATATTTTTCATTATTTTGTGAATAACTAATTTTAATTTCATTTGAAACTTTTACTCCAAATATTTATCATGTACGTATAATCTTTGATTTATAGAACAAAAATATATTGTATAGATAGAATCTTTGATTTTCTTATTATTTGTTACCTTTTAAATTATAATAAACTGTATAGATAAAATATTTGATTTACATAAAAAAAAAAGATTGTATAGATAGAATTCTTGATATTTTGATTATCTGTTATTTTTTAGATTAAATATGAAATATATATATATATATATATATATAATTATCACATGAATAAATGGGAAGCATCCAGATGGAACTATGAGAATGAGGAGTTGACATATATCCAAGAATAGTAAGGTAATAACATATGTCAATTTTTTTAGATAAATGATTGTTTGTCATTTGAATTTGCTATCTTTAAATTCAAAAATATATTCTTAATTCAAATGAGAGAATATCTTATATAAAAATATAAATTTTGAACAAATAGTGTCTTTGTCAATAAAAAATGCAAGTAGTATCGAAACCGATTTTTTTGAACTATTTGTGAGCTATGTACAAATCAAAGTTGGGATTATTTTTCTTTTATATTCATGGTTTTTAAAAAAATATTAATGTTAATTTTGTTTTTCTTTTTTTGCTTGTTAATTTTAGCAGTTTATTTGATAGGTATAATTTAAAAAATAACAAATTTAAAAGATAGTGTAGATAGAATCCCTGATTTTTAGATTATTCATTATATTTTACATTTGGTATATTTTAAATTTAAAAGATAACAAATTTAAAAGATAATATAGATAAAATCCTTGATTTTTGGATTATTTGTTATCTTTTGAATATATAGGGATGTCACATGGATAAATGTGAAGCAACCATGTGGAATTGGGAGAATGAGAAGTTAACACATATCCAAGATTAATAAGGTGACGACATGTGTCAACTTTATTTTTTCTTTTAGTATATAAAGTTGATTATGTCCAGTTTTTGTTTGGGAAGTTTTACAAAGAGTGATATAAAATAGAAAGAGGAAAAACCTTTTTGCCATCCGAACTATACGGTTTTTTCGACTTTGCCACCTAAACGTTTTTTGAGATATTTTAACTCCTGAAGTTCACATGTATTGATATTGCCTCCTGGGACTCGCCGCCGGTGGAATATTTCATCGGAATCTTGTCATGTGCCATGCACGTGGGGGCAAAACTATCATTTGACCTAAATTATACTAAAGTTATTGCACTTTGCCATCTAAACTTTGTGCGATTGCCAATTTACCATATAAACTTTGAGCGATTTACACTTTGCCACCTTAGTTTAAAAAAAATCAACAAATTATATGTATATACATTTTTTTTATTTTTTATTCTTGAGAAAAAAATTAACTAGTATCCATATTATCAATAAGACTATTTTAAAATCTTTTCTTTCTTACTTTCTTGTTGAATTTTAGAATTATAGTTTACTTCCTTACTTTACTTTATTAGTTTATAAACTAAAAAAGTACGAGATTAATGTTAATCGCTTATCAAATTACTAATAATAAATATACATAAATAACTTTTTATCCATTTTGAGGCAAATAAAATAATATACATAGGCATAATATAAATCCTAATCTATTAGAATGAATTTTCATAAATAAATTAGTTTAAACTTAAGCAATAATAAAATAAATTAGGTAGTAATAAGTTTGAACCATATGTTAAAAACTCTATACAATATTTTAAAATATAAATAACATAATTCATTAAAGTTGCAATATTTTTATGTTTTTTAAATTTACTTGAATTTATTAAATCAATTTTTAAAATACATTATATTATTATAAAATTGGCATTGGTCTATATGTATAATATTTTTCCTTCAAAATTCATAAAAATATTTATTTTTCCAAATTTCGATGTGAAAAAAATATTAAATTAAATAAGTTAAAAAAGAATATATTATAAAATAATTGTATTGATAATATATTTATTGAAGTGAATACTAGTTAAATTTATTATTTTTGATCAAGAAATTTAACAAAGATATAAAATAAATGTATATACATAAAAAATGGGAAAAAAACAGTTTGCCCCCTGAACTATACCACTTTTTACACTTTGCCCTATGAACTTTAAAAGTGACACTTTCACCACTTAAACTTTAAAAAAAATTGCACTTTGTTGAAAGGTCCGAAAAAGGGCCCGAAAAATCCAAATTTACCCCTATGGATACCATAGTTGGTTTTGCAGTTTGCCCTCTGAACTTTAAAGTTGTTGCATTTTACTTCCTATATCAAAATCTTAACATCTTTTATATTTACTCCAACTGGGTTTGCGATCCTTAAAATTGGTATCAGGGCCTAGGTTTATTAAGAACTTTAAGTTATATTTATTACATTTATGCAATTAACAATTGGTGAGGAGAATTTCTCCAAGAAAATGGATCTGGACAAATGTCCAAGATGTATACCTTGGGAGATAGCGTCAAATTTTGACGATGTATGCCTGAAACACGAGGACAAGATAACATATTGGAATAACCAATATGTTGAAAAAGAACTCGCAGAGCCGATAGGGAAACCTTGAGACAGTCACGATAAACAAGCGGATATTATCTGAGTTTTCTTAGGGTAAATCAGATATTACAATATTATATGTCGATCTGATGAACCACCAGGAAGCATCCATGAAAATCATGAGTCCTGATGGAGTACCAGAATGGAGTGAGATACTTCCAGACACATCTAAGTTCTCCAAGGATCTTAGAGAAGTTCAGAAGACGATAAAGAATTATGACAACTGCCATAATCATCTACCAACACAAGTTTATAAGATCCAAAATCATATGGAAACGATGGTAAAATATCAGAAGGAAACTCTTGAAATCCTTCATGATATCCAGTGTTAGGAATTTTATTGTTTAGATTTTGATGAATGCCATGTAAAACTTAGAATAGAAAGTTGGCACCCCAATTCTTGTTGTAAAATGCATTGTAATGAATAGAGTGGCCAAGGCTGAGTCAAGACACCTACGCCCTAACATGCAAGAAGACAATCAAGATCGAAGGAAGACTCACTGTGATACAAACAGTATGGCAAAGAAGAGTAGACGAACTCTCTTCAAGAAGCGGTGAGATGCAATGAGTGGAGCATCATCAAGTCAACTCAAGAAAAGCCAAGTCTCAGTTGAAGTGAGAAGAGTCATCCAATGATTGGAAGGTGACTCTAAGTCACCTGGGAAAGCAAGGAAATGCGGTCAAGTCGAGATAATCGTAAAAGAACCGTTGCCGCGAGAAATCAAGAGATTTACTTAAACAAGTAATATCTCCATACCACCTTTCTTGGAGTGCTCACCCCCCGAGGAAGCGTGCAAAAGGAATGAACCAATGGGAAGCACTACACCGTGTCGAACTCGAAAGGTGAAACAACAATTCATACGAGGAAACAAAGAATTCCAAGAACGCAAGCCAACGATCGCAAAGTGACTTTCAAAAATAAGCCTATCTCTTCAACGGGCAAATTTTTGAAAGTTCACTATAAAAGGCTGAGGAGTTTGTTTGAAGAATAAGATGACACACACGTGAGATATACAAGCACATTAGAAAAACTGAAACAATCTCAATCCTCAAGCCTACATTACGAAGTACATCAATCCAACACTCACTGTGAAGGAAAGAGAACTTCAATCAGTTGAAGAGGAAAATACTGAAAACAAGGGGTCTACATTCTAGGAAGGATTGTAGAAAGGTTCAAGGTTGAACCAAGTCTTAAGCTTTTGGAGGGCTTCGTGATCAAATCCAAAGAGCTTGAGCAAGTGAGTCAGAGTAGCAAGACAAAATTTTGCCTGTGAAGAAGCCGAGTCGTCGAGAAGCCACCGAGTGATCAAGGCGTCTCAGGATCGAGTCCCTAAGGATCAAGTCGGCCGTTGTGATCAAGACTTGTATCCGGACTGCTACCACTTTGTAAACCGATCATTACTTAGTGGATTCCTCCGGGAGTTGGAGAAGAGAGGAGTAGAAGAATTACCCCATCTTCGAACCTCTATAAAAACTTTCTTTGTGTCATTTACATTTCAACATTTAAATTCCTGCACTTTTAACTCGCTTATATCTGTGATAAATTTGCTATCCATTTGATAATTTACAAGTACTAAATCAAGCTCTAATATCTTGCTTAATCAAACTTAAGGGTGTTAAGTCTTCCAATAAAATAAAACCACAACTAAGTTAAATTGTAGCCAACAAATGAGTTACTCCATCAATCAAAATTTCAAATGAGTCATTTGAGAGATTAACTCTACTTGAGTGACTAATTCGATTGTCCATCAAGGACACAAATTGTGTAGAATTAACTCGTAGATTTAAAAGGACTAAATCGAAAATTTGGTAAGGTTTATTCAACCCCCTTCTAAACCTTACACTTACACCCCTTTGGGACCTACAAGTGGTATCGGAGCGGTTGGTTCATTGAACCCTCCGCACCGTTCTTGAACTAGTGATCTCTAAACTTTTCAAAGTCCGCTTTAGTACTTGAACTTTCATAACTCTTCTTTATCATTAAAAGTCATTATCATGGAAGCAAATTTGACACGCATCCCTATGTTCACTATTGAGGAATTTGATGATTGGAAAATTCGTATGCAGCTCATCTATCAAAGATTACATGATGAGATGTGGATAGTAATAGAAGATGGGCCTCTACAAATATTAAAGGTGAACACAAATTGCATGCGAAGAGTTGCGGTGAAGGAGGAGAAGAAGATCTTTGCTCCACGGACCATGGTTGAAAACCAAGAACTGAGTGGACAAATGATGACGAGAAAAAGATACTGGCTGGACAATGTAGCCAAGGACATCCTCTACAAAACCTTGGACAAAGCCATGTTCAACAAAGTCAAATCATGCAAAACGGCTAAAGAAATGCAGGATAAGTGACATTGATTTGTGAAGGCTCGAGCAAATCAAAGAAAACAAATTATCGGTGGCGGTACAAAAATTTGAAAACTTTAAAATGATCTCGGGAGAAAACCTGGATCAACTAGACGCTGTTTTTCGTAAATCACAAATGAGTCATCTACACTTGGAAAGGAATATACACAGAAATGTGTATGAAAATCCTAAAAGTCTTCCGAGTTGAATGGGAAATGAAGGTCATGGCACGAGACACTCCATGGACCTATCAAAGACATCCAATCATGAATTATTCTCGGACCTCAAAGCCTACGAGTTTGAGTGAGAAGAAAAGACCCGAGGAAGACAAAATTGCACCCAAAACAAATTGCTCTAATTTTTAAAGATGGGAAGAAAGTCGAGGTCAAAGAGGCAATTGACCCGGAAGAAATAGCCCGATGGTTAAAAGATTTAACAAGTTCTTTAACAAGAACTACAAGAAAGGAAAAGGTGAATCTTCCGGAAGACACTCGGCTCCCTCCAAATCAAGGGAAGACAGGCCAACCAAGAGAACAGATCATCAAAATGTTGAGTATCAAAGGGCCGACAACTCAAGAATAGAAAGAGTCGATCAAAAAGTCAATATCTATGTTGGAACTCAGACAACCAGGTCACTATGCCATTGGATTGCTCATATCCTGTAGTCAACAAGTACGAGATGATGAAGAAAGAAAGATCTTGAGAGAAAGAAGACAAGAAAGGAAAAAGGCAATGATGGTGCGAGATCGCCGAAACAACAGCCAAGTCAAGGGAGACAGTGATTGAGAGCGATGAAGCCGACTACTCAAGTGACTCACGAAGAAGAAGCCCGATCGCTTAATGGCCAAAGAACAAGATCAAGAAGATGAGGTACAATCTAACTCAACAAACTCGGACACTAATGACGATGGATCGTGACACACTCACTTCATCACCTCTGAGATCTTTATGATTCATTAAGCAAAATGATGAAAGATTTTGAACACATTAAATCCTCACACACACTTTGTTGAATGAGGAAAACAACCTACTCAAAAGTCAAAACTCAAAGTCGACTAAGGAGCCGAGTACTCTAAGTCAAATAGTCGTTGAGAATGAAAGGTTAAAGGCTGAAAATGCTAAACTAGTAGCAGTAATTGCTGCTATAGAAAAGAGGAAAATGACCTCAAAAATGTTATTGCCTCATTCACTAAGGCATCTAAATCATTGGATGATCTTATTATGAGTCAAAGAGAATGTGGAGACAAGACAGGCTTATGATTTAATTCCTCTCCGTGCCATGTCAAACCTCAAGAGTAATTTTGGAAAAAGGAACTTCAAGTCATGAAGAGTCCGAAAAATCCAAAACTCTAAGTGTTGCACACACATTCACTCCAAAACACAATACTAAGCAAACGGCCTTGGTTACAAAGGAAAAGGAAAATACCGATTGAGTATCTTTGAAAGGGCACAGAAGAGATTCACCGAGTCCTCAAAGAAACTCCAAACAAAAATACTCAGTAAAGAAGAAGCGAGCTACCAAAAATCCCGGAAAATCCATAAAAGAAATACATATGATGGGGATGGTAGAAAATATCCAAGCCAAGTGATTGGAATAATGTGAACTATCGGCATGACTTATGGAATATAAGCCCAAATGGCAAAGGCCTAGAACTCAAAAAGGCCATTCCAAAAGTATAAGAGCTTTCATCAAAGACACATATGCACCTAGGCACTACACTCAAAAACACCACAATTACCCAAGGAAGGCAATTGCTAAAACACATACGCAGCATACGACAAAAGAGACAAATTGTATGAACCTAGAATCCCCAAGCAATTTGGCGGGGATCAATTATGATTATGGCACCGATAGATGGCAATCCCTTAGAGTCAAATCATTTGGCTATAGGTTGGTTGGATCATCTTACAATTCTAACCCCTCGGGACCCGCACAAGTATGGGTACCTAAAACTTAATTTCCTTGATTGCGGTTCAAGAAGAATGTGAGTGCCAAGGAACCTGGTACATGGATAGTGGTCGCTCCGGACATATGACAGAAATAAGAGAAATCTGTCAAAATTCAAGGAAGTCAAAGGAGCAAAAGTCATATTTGGAGGAAATGAAGCTCTGGTGAAATAAGAGGCATTGGATCCATCAAGAGGAATGGATTAGAAATCACGAGATGTTGCATATGTTGAAGGACTCAACTTCAACTTACCGAGTATCGATCGGCTCTGTGACAAGGGCTACAATGTTGGATTCAACATGGGTATATGCCAAATCAAAGAAATTGAATCAAATGAAGTGGTCTTTGCAAGGATGTAGACAAAAAAATATGTATGTAGTGGATTGGTCAACGCAACACCCAAAGACATGTCTACTAGCAAAAAGTACACTGAATCGAGTTGGGTACGGGCACAAAAAAAGCGAGTCACCTGAATTTCAAAACAATTAACAAGTCGGCAAGAAGTCATCTTGTAGAAGGACTTCCAGACTCGAAATACAAGAAGGAGAGTATACGTGATGCATGTCGAAAGGGAAAGCAAATCAAGTCATCATTCAAAGAAAAGACATGCCCATCCTCAACAAGAATATTGCATCTACTTCATATGGATCTATTTGGCCCAGTGGAACCAAATGAAAAGATAAGTGGAAAGAAATACACCTTGGTGGTAGTAGATGACTACTCAAGATATACATGGACAATATTCATGTGCAAGAAGAAAGAAACCCTACAAAACTACCACAAATGATGAAGAGAATTCAAAATGAGAAGAGTCAAACCATTATCAAAATAAGATCGGATAGAGGAACCGAGTTTGTCAATGGAATAATAACTCGATCTTGTGTTGAGAATGGTATTGGTCATGAACTATCGGCAGCAAGGACTCCGCAGCCGAATGGAGTTGCGAAAGAAGGAATGAACCCTCAAAGAAGCGGCAAGGACCATGTTAGTCAAGCAGGTTACCAAAAAGATTTTGGGTCAAGCAATCAACACACTTGCTACACCCAAAACAGGATGTATGATATATAGACAAAAACAAAGACTCCTATGAGATCCGGATCTGGAAGAAAACCAAATGTTGCATATTTGAGAATATTTGGATGTAAATGCTTCATCCACAACAATGGCAAAAACAACCTAAAGGCTTTTGATGCTAAAGGCGATGAAGGTATCTTCTTAGGATACTCACCGAAAGCAAAGCCTACGAATACTCAACAAAAGAACTATGGTTACAGAGAGGAATCCATTCATGTGGTATTCGATGAGCCAAATGTAAATGGAGAAGACATTGAAGAGTCACCGATAAGTTGAATCATCCAACCATACGAAGAGTCCCTATCTTTGGCCGAAGAAGTGGGATTATCAATTCGAGATGAAGATGAGATAGTTGAATCTCAAAAGCAGCTGGAAAATTTGCGGTAAGTGACCACGAGAGAGCGACCAACCACGAAGAACACAACAGTGCAAGTCGATCGAATCCGGCTAACTTACTCCAACTTTGATGTAAGATGGCCGAGAGACCATCCACGAGAACTTGTCATTGGAGATATGAGAGAAGGTGTCAAAACAAGATCCGAACTCAACAAGAAGCTATGTTCACATGCTTCATTTCGCAAATAGAGCCAAAAGATGTGTCACAAGCATTGGATGACACACATTGGATTCAAGCTATGCAAGAAGAGTGAATCGGTTTGAGAGAAATAAAGTATGGGAATTAGTGCAAAGACCCGTACATCAAAATGTTATTGGAACCAAATGGGTATTCGAAAATAAGATGAACGAGGAAGGCTCTGTGGTAAGAAATAAAGCAAGACTAGTAGCCAAAGGATATTTCAAGAAGAAGGGATAGATTTTGATGAAACATTTGCCCTCGTAGCAAGATTGGAAGCTATAAGGATGTTTCTTGCCTATGCGACTCACAAGAATTTCATTGTATATCGATGGATGTAAAAAGTGCATTCCTAAATGGTTTATTGGAAGAAAAAGTATATGTTGAACAACCTCCAGGATTTGAGCGAAGACTCTTGGAGACAAGGTATACAAACTCAAGAAAGCCCCGTATGGATTGAAACAGGCACCCGAGCATGGTAGACACCTGTCACAATTCCCGATCAAAATGGATTCACAAAAGGAAAAGTGGATAGAACACTTTTCGTAATTCAAGACAAGAAGAGTATCTTTGCTTGTTCAAATATATGTGGATGACATCATTTTTGGATCCACTAACAAAGAGTCGTGTGTGAAAAATTCTCAAACCTCATGCAAAGTAAATTTGAAATGAGCATGATGGGAGAGTGACATTCTTCCTTGGACTCCAAGTAAAACAGCAAAAGGATGGAACCTTCATAAGTCAAACAAAATATACCGTAGATTTAATGAAGAAGTTTGGTAAGAGAAGTCTTCAGAAAAATACCAATGAACACATCACCAAAATGGACATGGATGCGGATGGCAAGCACAGATCAAACAAGATCTGAGCACTTATTGGATCATTGCTCTATCTCACAAAGCCAGCGGGCGGACATCACCTTTCTTTGTAGGTGTATGTGCAAGATTTCAATCTGCTCCAAAAGAGAGCCATATGACAGAAGACTGGCTAAGAGAATATTGAGATACTTGAAAGGAAGCCAAGAAGTAGGCCTATGGTATCCAAAGGAAGGTGGATTCAAGCTAATTGGCTATTGATTCCCGACTATCTTTGGATGCAGTGGGACAGAGAAAGAGCACTTCGGCACATGTCAAATGCTTTAGGAAACAGACTAATTTCTGGTTTAGCAAGCAAAACTCAATAGCCACCTCTACACAAAAATACATACATAGGCTGGGCAAACAGCAGCCCAAGTCCTATGGATGAGACAAAGAAATGAGAGACTATGAAGTTGAAGAAAAAGAAATTCCAATCATGTGTGATAACACAAGTGCCATTGCAATCACTCAAAATCTGTGTTGCACTCAAGAACAAAACATATTGATGTCGATATCATTTCATAAGAGATCATGTTGAAAAGAAGGACATTGTCTTGGAATATATCTCAACCGATAAACAACTAGCCGACATCTTCACAAAACCATTATGTGAGTCAAGATTTGAAGAACTCAAGCATGAGTTGGGTTTAATTGAGTGGTGACACTCGCACGAATCAAAGAAGAGAATTAGAACAGAAAAGGAGTGAAAAAGAGCTAAAAACAAATCACCAAGAATCACCAGACGGAAAAGACAACTACACCAAGTCGGTGATAGTTTGAGTCACTAAGAGAACTGCAGAGAGTAGAGTTAAATCGGCCAAGAGATAAGTGAATAACTTATGAGCAAAGTGACAAAAACGCATCGTTTGACTTAGCGGGAATGTTTTAAGGAACACGTCGGATAATGATGATGTGTACGGACATAAAAGCTGCACACCAAGCTTATGATTGGATATAAATGCTTTGCCGCATTAAATACGAGGCGTGAAATGCTCAATAGGCGTCACGAAATCCAAGCCGTTGATTTCGATCACAATTCAAAACCGTCGCACGTCCTTTCATAAACCATATTTAAACCATTTTCGTCCGTTTCTCTCTCACACTTCTAAAACTGTTCATCTCTTTCTCTCAAAAGCAAAGGCAAAATACTCTCGAAACCCTATCAACCTTCAAATCAATTTCTGAGTTTTTCCTTGATACAATCCTGAGAAATGGCACCAACTTATGACTTTAACAAGTTAGGAAAGCAAATCCACACCGGTTCGACGGTGGATTTCAACGGAATGGTGAAGCAGGGGTCCGACGACACCCTGGTGAAGAAAATTCTTTGGGAAGTTGGAAACGTCCGCTTAAAACCGTTTCTAACGCTAGAATATCCGATGACCTACGTGGAGGAGGTCGCACAATTCTTCGTGAATGCTGAGATTCACGATGAAGGAATCAAGTCATCCTGTTCACGGAAAGCGGTGACTATCACCGCCAAGATTTGGTGAATATTGCTCACTACCAGGAAGGAGCAAATCGAGATTAAGGAAGCTGATGTAAACTTGGGCCGACGCATGGAAAGAGATAGCCAAGTCCGACTTTCTTTGATAAAATTATATACACAAAGAAACAAGAGATCACAAGGAGGATTATCACAAATTGTTGGACATAGTTGCCAAATGTATCGACATCAAATTTGGCGCTTTGACCAATCACAAAGGCAAAGCCGATTGTGATGGCTGCAATCATCGAAGAAAAGAAGATAAATCGGGCTGAATTTATCTCAACCAGACTCTGCCCGAACGTGGGGAACAAGTCCTTCAAAGAAGATGGCACATTTGGAGGATCCTGGATATGGCCTGGTGATTGGCCGGCTATTGGAGGTGAAAGGAGTCCCTCTTAGACATGGGAAGGCTTTCCATGTTAACAAGAGGATGTTCAGAGCAAACCTCTCTGGCGCACAGAAGAGAGCTTACGCCAAGAGAGCCGACACCGGTGAGGGGGAATCAAATACCCAAGATACAAATGTTCTTCCTCTCCAGGCCAAGAAGAAAGTTGCCCCTGCTTGGTACGCCAAGAAGAGATCTATTTGCCCCGCAAAGCAAAGAAAACCAAACATGCTCCTGCCCGCAGCAGGTCACCCCCCTGCCAGCCGTGTCACCCGCCCCTGCGGCGCAATCGAAGGACTCACAAATGCCTTCTCCGATCGTCAAAAGGAGGAGAACCGACAAGCCAAGACGGCCACTCCTCGAAACAAACACCGCACGGCCCCGCCGCCCAAGACTCGAGAGGACACCGCCTCAACTGAAAATTCCCAGGTACAAACCAGAGACGAACAAGACTCGTCAAGCGGTCCGAACAGAGAAACCAAATGAGTCGGTTACTCGGCTAGCACAAATACTGGAGACTACTTTGGAGAAGTAGAGTCTCCGGATATAGTTGATGAAACAGCCAAGTCTGCTTGAAGGCGATCGCAGAGGCAACCCGAAGACACAAATCGTAGCTCACACAAACAAAACACAAGAAGAACCAGCCCAAGCGGATAGTGATGTAATGATCCAATCTCCACCTTACCCGGACATCCAAAATCGTCTGCGTGAGTGGAGAAAATGGAAGTTGAGCAAGTCGAGGGAACAGTTCCAACGGCCCGAGTTCATAGAAGAAGAAGAGGAACTGCTAAATTTCCTTGGACTAACTCTTGTGCTCCCATCACTTGATGAGGACAACTGCCTGACATCCTGCAAATCTACAAGGACAGGGAGAGAGCAAAGCAAGGCTGAAGAAGCCAAGCACGTGAGAAGGCAAGCATCCGCCCTATCTCCCGGCACCCGACGAACACACACATCCTCTCCTTGATGTCTTCTCCGAAAGTGACGAGGAACTGAGGAGAATCTTCTTTGCCGCAAAGAGTTGCAAATGCAGGCAAGCATTGCACGAATCAAGAATCCTTCACGAGCAAAGACCGATGGAGGGACCAGGAGAGTCCTCGAACACACCGAAAAATCGATCCAATGGGAGTGGTTCAAAGAAATAGCCACCGATGTTCTTTGCTACCACTTCCCTCACTCACTCGGAAGAAAGCAATAAGGAAATGGCGATGAAAGCGGGATAGTGGGGACCCCAGTGAGAGCCAACCCCTATTGAAGGTGTGCCACCACCTACCCCAACGGCCAAACCATCAATCGAAACAAATGGGAGTTTGGAGACGAGTGACCCCACTCCAAGTCACTCGGTGGTGCGCCCCGAGGAGAAACTTCCTCCACTGCGCAGCAAGGTTGGAGGATCTGCCGCAGATGACTCCACAAAGAATCAAGGAGGCGAAGAAGAGAAATTACAATCACAAGAAAAACGACAAGTTGCCATCAACGAAGCTCGATCGTTGAGACTGTCTCGGTGAGGGTGCCAATCGCTCTCTGAAGGGCGATAATGGCGCGATGCGATCGAGGCACGAGGAAGGGACAGCCCAGGGAGTTAACACTGGGCGATGAAAGTGCAATCCATGGGGTTGAGACTCCAATGGATGCCATTTGTAGAAGACCCTAAGACAGTGACACTTTGTCGAAAGGGAGGACCAGCCTCGCAGCAGAGAGACTAGACTGGAGGTAGGTATGAAGGCCCACGGGAGGTTGAGACTTCCTGGGGTAAAGAAAAAGCTGCAGTGAGAGAACATCCTCCCGCTATCATCGACCCATCCGAGAAGGAGATCAGCGCACTTCATGATTCCCAGGACAACCACGATGTCACTTTTCCGGGATCGGAAGGCGAAGAAGAAGCCGAGTCATCCCCATGCCAAATCCAAAAGACTCACCGGGTGTTCCAAGCACGAGTAAGTCGATCCCAAGACTACTCGTCAAACTTTTAACTTTGATGATGAGCCACCAATGGAAATCTCATCATCGTCCGATGACGCTCGATAAGGCCGAGGACCACCATCGAAATGGAAAAACCAATTGAGACCAACGAAGTCATTAAGATAAATTGAGGCTCACAAGCGGGTCTACTTCACAACAAGACCCGGCTCAACAAGAGACCATCGCGCAGCTCCTCAAGGCTGCAGCGGGATCGATTCCCAAAAGAACTTCACGCGCACCGCTCATCATCGAACAGATCCCGATCGGCAGTGATGAATCTTTTGTAGAATCTTTCCTTTCTCACCGGAGATACCGAACTCCACGAAGAGTCGAAAAATGAGCAAGCACGCTATCACGGACCACCTCCCCTGTTTTCACTCGGGCACCATTGTTCCAACCGATTTTGATTTCGACAGTATGGCCATCACCGCAATGAAGAATCACCAAGTTCGAGAAGTGTTCAAGGCACTCTTTCTTTGAGGTTGAACGGATGGAGAGGCATCGAGCCTCTTTGGACATGCGCTGGACAACGAGATGCCAACCTTTACACCGACTTGAGAGGCATCACAATCGAGATAAGGGAATGGTGGCAACAACAAAGAATCAATCAATGCGTGTGGAACAATGAGATACTTGAAACTTTGTTCAACAAGTCTGGTGTGTGGAGAGTCGAAAATGTTGATGCAAAAACGAAGGTTTCGAGAACACATTGAGCATATGCATGAAAGCTCACACTTTGCCGAAATCAAGGCTCTGCGTGAGCAAAATACAAATGATATACAAATAAGTTTGGAAGAACACATGACTAGAAAATTCAGCCTTCTCATGGCCGAGATGAAGCGATTTGTGCAGAATCCAACACTACTAGATCTGAATTCCGTCTTTGCCGCATACAACGCAGCGGACTTGAAGCAAAACTCAACCATCGAAGACTCGACTTCATGCTTGCCAAAGATGTTCCCTGGGGTTCCTCTATCCTTTGATGATGCCAAAAAGGGGAAGAGAATACCTTAAAGCGAAGAAAATCTGAAGGTCGAAAGGAAAGGAGCAATGAGAAGGGAACAATGAGAAGGAAAATCACCGAGGAAGTCTTGAAATGAGAAGAAAGGAAAGCTTGTTGAGGGGGAAGGATCAGAGATGTGACATTAATGATTGCACAAACCCCCAACAAGGTCCTCACACAAATGACATTATAAGCGAAAACTCCCCGTGACTCGCCACTCCAACACTCTGTTTGTATCTATGGCCGAGAAGAGAAAAGCAATTGAAGCGAGGGATGAAGGAAGTGGAAGGAAGAATGGATGCTAGGGTGATGAACATCTTGAAAGAACATGGAAGCATTCCGGTTGGCAGAGACACGTATGCCATTTCGGATGTCGGGACAGAGCCACGATCGGTTGACGAATTCAAAACGCTCGAATCAAGGATATTTTGCAAATATGTCCATGGCTCAAGCTTGGGACTTGTATCTTGGGAAAAGGGTCTCGCCTTATGTGAAGAAGGCGACAGCAAAGAGACTCCCGCGATCACTGCTGGTCACTCACCGGTCACTCACCGGAAAGAAGAAGACCCAAGACAAAGATACGCCCAGGGTAGAGGAAGAAGCGATGATGGAGGAAGAAGCTTGCACTGGCCTCCGCGCCCAAGAATATTGAATACGTAGATCCGGGAAAGAAAGGAGGGATCTCTTTGGGCTTCGGGCTTGACCAAGTAGCAAATTTAAAAGTGGCTAAATCTAAAGTATGCAAAGAGATTAGAAGAAGAAAACAAGAGACAAACTCAGCTATGGCGGGAGAGACAGGAAAGAATAAGAAGAGATGAAGTTGCCAGGAAAGCATATGAGAAGAAAAAGAAGAAAATTGACGACGAGAAAAAGAGAAAGAAGAGAAAGATGATCTTGATCAAGATGAAAGAAGGAGACAAAAGGAGATGAAGTGTTCTTTGTCCCAACCCTTGTAGTTTATCATGTAATTACATACAATGTAAGTCTTCCGTAATAAAGCTATAATTTTTTTTTGTTGAAGACAATTATATACTCGATACACCTTGTAATGTGTTAAGTACAAGAATGATATGATCAATAAAAAGATTGATTCTCAAGCATACATTCTATGTCAATACACTATCCGTATGTATCTTTGTTATTTGCATCTTTGTACGGTTTAAGTTTTGGCATCATCAAAAGGGGGAAATTGTTAGGAATTTTATTGTTTAGATTTTGATGAATGTCATGTAAAACTTAGAATAGAAAGTTGGCACCCCAATTCTTGTTGTAAAATGCATTGTAATGAATAGAGTGGCCAAGCTGAGTCAGTCAAGACAAATACGCCCTAACATGCAAGAAGACAATCAAGATCGGAAGGAAGACTCTTTGATGATACAACAGTATGGCAAAGAAGAGTAGACGGGAACTCTATCAAGAAGCGGTGAGATGCAAATGAGTGGAGCATCGATCAAGTCAACTCAAGAAAAGCCAAGTCTCAAGTTGAAGTGACAAAGAGTCATCCAATGATTGGAAGGACTCTAAGTCACCTGGGAAAGCAAGGAAATGCGGTCAAGTCGAGATAATCGTAAAAGAACCGTTGCCGAAAATCAAGAGATTTACTTAAACAAGTAATATCTCCATACCACCTTTCTTGGAGTGCTCGGTCCGAGAAGCGTGCAAAAGGAATGAACCAATGGGAAGCACTACACCGTGTCGAACTCGAAAAGGTGAAACAACAATTCATACGAGGAAACAAAGAATTCCAAGAATCGCAAGCCAACGATCGCAAAGTGACTTTCAAAAATAAGCCTATCTCTTCAACGGGCAAATTTTTGAAAGTTCACTATAAAAGGCCGAGGAGTTTGTTTGAAGAATAAGATGACACACACGTGAGATATACAAGCACATTAGAAAAACTGAAACAATCTCAATCCTCAAGCCTACATTACGAAGTACATCAATCCAACACTCACCTGTGAAGGAAAGAGAACTTCAATCGGTTGAAGAGGAAAATACGAAAACAAGGGGTCTACATTCCGGGAAGGATTGTAGAAAGGTTCAAGGTTGAACCAAGTCTTAAGCTTTTGGAGGGCTTCGTGATCAAATCCAAAGAGCTTGAGCAAGTGAGTCAGAGTAGCAAAGCAAATGCCTGTGAAGAAGCCGAGTCGTGCGAAGCCAAACAGTGATCAAGGCGTCTCAGGGGCGAGTCCCTAAGGATCAAGTCGATCGTTGTGATCAAGACTTGTATCGGACTGTTACCACTTTGTAAACGATCATTACTTAGTGGATTCCTCCGGAGTTGGAGAAGAGAGGAGTAGAAGAATTACCCCATCTTCGAGCCTCTATAAAAACTTTACTATGTCATTTACATTTCAAAGATTTAAATTCCTGCACTTTTAACGCTTATATCTGTGATAAATTTGCTATCCATTTGATAATTTACAAGTACTAAATCAAGCTCTAATATCTTGCTTAATCAAACTTAAGGGTGTTAAGTCTTCCAAAATGAAAATAAAACCACAAATGAGTTAAATTGTAGCCAACAAAAGTTACTCCATCAATGACTCAAAATTTAGTGCATTGAGAGATTAACTCTCTTGAGTGACTAATTCGACTGTCCATCAAGGACACAAATTTGTGTAGAATTAACTCAGTAGATTTAAAAGGACTAAATAGAAAATTTGGTAAGGTTTATTCAACCCCCCTTCTAAACCTTACACTTACACCCCTTGGGACCTACATCCGTAAAAACGAGTCAACAACTGCAAATGGACCAAGTTCATCCAAAGAAAAGAAGCGTATTGATTTCAGAACAGTACCCTATTTACACCAAAATGGGAAACCAACCGAAGTTGTACGAAAAATGATAGATGATGAAAAGCTCATTGCTATCATCAAAGAAAAATCCGTCATAAACTAAACAAGTGATGGATATGGAGAAGGTTAATCTTAAAGATCTATATGACCTTGCCGAATCCTTCGTAGGATTAAGAGTAGATTTAAAGATGAACGCAGGAGATGGCTAGCCTTGGTTACTCTTGACCAACATCAAAGACCACCTCCACCACCACCAGTTGATCCCAACGTTGCAGAAAGTACAGGTTCATATCATGAAGATGAACCAATGCCGCACGTTGGAGATTTTACCACAGGAGGAGTTCCTGTTATTTCAGGAACTCGCCAACGTTCCAGGAGGCCAAATCTTTATAATACATCTTATGGAAAATTGCAGTTAAATCCGATACATCCATATGGGTTGATGCTAAATTTGGATATCCCAGATTTCAAAAATCGGGAAGTCATTATTGATGATTGGGCCTCGACTATGAGGATTGCAGCATGTACCCTCGATCTTTCCTTCTGAATTCAATGACAGGATCAACAACAGGATTTGCAGAGGAAATTTTTGAGACAAAGAGAAGATTTCTCTAGGAGAACAAGATTTTGATTAGCAAAGAAACTTACCGGAAATTCTGTAGCATGGTGCATGTTGGCCGTTGGATCAATTGGATCTGTTAGGCATGCCCGGAACAGAAAGAACCTGAGTTTGGAAAAGAATTCCGACCCAAACCCGACCGACAAGACCGTTCAGCTGGAAAGGACAAGGGCCCAGCTCACAAGACACGTTATCCTTGAGGACCACACAAACCATATTTTTAAAAGATTCCCCGACAGCTATCACATGGGCTGATTCACGCGGAAAGAAAAGGAAGTCAGCTGGCGAGCCAATACTTCAAGAGTATGACGTAAGTAGTGACGTCTTACATATCAACCAGATTTGAAGTCCGCCTTTGAAATCCGGACTTAACTCTATAAATAAAAGGAGTTGAAGGAAGCTGAGGACATCGAACATTTTCCTTAATTTTTTTATAATAAATTCTGAGTGAAAATCTGTATTAGCTGAATGTTTTAGTTTTTAAGTTTATGTATTTTTTAGTACAAGCCTCATTATTGAGAGGCTAAACAGGTATTCTCCTCCCAAAAGAAAATTACTAGCGTAATAAATATTTATTCAAGTTCTTAATAAAAAAAGGCTTTTTGCTTCAACATGTATTCATAATGCTCTATTAATTTATCCCTTTTGAGAATTATCTTATATGCCTGGAGTAGGAAATGAACTAAGGCTGTGCTGAGCAGTTGCTGAAGGAGTCGGATAACTTGTAGATCATCTTCCCTGTTGGTTGAAGTTGAACAGTGCAAATTGTTTGTCAAACGGTCCAAGGGCAGTAATCTTCCGACTGGTGGTGTTGCAAGCCATCTCCCTCGTTGCTATTTCGATCATAGAAATGTATGAATTTTATGGAATATTTTAATTTTACGGAAGCATGTTGGGCCTGATATGGTTGTAATGGACTATATCCAATTTTAAATCTAAGAACCCAATTTGATTCTAATGACACGATATATTCGAAACAAGTCAATTTTGGAGTTATATTAATTAAATTATGTGATAATTTTATAAATTTTGGGGGTTAAATGCAACAATTTGGAGCTTAAATGGGTATCTAAAACTATTAAAATAAATTGATAAAACTATAGGGGCAAAAATGACCATATATGGTAAAGTGTAAAATTCACATAGTACAGAGGGCAAAGTGTAACGAAAAATAGTTTGGTGGGCAAAGTGTAAAATTGGGCATAGTTCGGCGGGTTAATATTTTTATCCCTAAAAAATTATTTTTTTTAATCGAGGTGGCAAAGTGTAAATCACTCAAAGTTTATATGGTAAAGTGACAGTCGCACAATGTTTAGATGGTAAAGTGCAATAACATTAGTATAATTTGAGTCAAATGACAATTTTGCCCCCACGTGCATGGCACATGACAAAATTTCGGTGGAAAATTCCACCGGCGGCGAGTCCCAGGAGACTATGTGCAATACTCGTGAACTTCAGGAGGTAAAGTGTCCCAAAAAATAGTATAGGTGGAAAAGTCAAAAAACTCAAATAGTTCGGAGGACAATTTTTTTTTCCTCAAATAGAAATGGCTAACTTGCTCTTATGTTTACTTTAACAAAAAGGTATGTTGCCCTACTCATTACCCAAATCTCACACAATTTCATCTCGGTGTTCCGTTTGTCATTCAACCAAATTGACCCATCGAAGGTGAAGCTTGTGAGAGGTGTGGTTTTCCGACATCGTTGGTATACATAAGTTTGAAAATCACCTAATCTTTTGGGGTCGTAATTATATGGGTTGTTTACGAAGTTCTTGCGAAAAACAAAAACTTCTAAGAAATATTTTCTTGAGAAATTAACAAATACATGTGTATGATCGATAGAACTCCCAATAATCGACTGAATTTCCCATTGTTCTTACTATTGTGGACTTAAGCTAGGGCAAATAACCATTTTCTTGTGTAAAATATAATTTGATTTTAGGAAAACATTGCAGTAAATAACTAAATTAAATTTCCAAATATGGTGGATTCTCATGATATTAAGATTATCCACTCAAGTTTTGAAAACAAAATATAATTCAGCTTTATCCACACAAAAATTGGACCAGTTCTTACCTTCACAAGAGCAGACGGTGACTAGGGCCTCTATTGTGGAGATTGAAATATTTATATCATGGCAATGTGTAATTTCTAACATATCCAATGGCAAAATGGGTAGTTTGTTATATTTTTTAAGAACATGAATGTCATTTCACATAAGTGGATTAGTTGGTTTATATATATATATATATATATATATATATATATATAGGAGAAGGATTATATGAGACCAATGTCTTACGTAAGTATGTAAGACCAATATGGACCACAGATCAACAAATTTCAATGACTAATAATAAATATGCTTAAAATATATAAAAATCTCTAATTAAATTGATAAATGGGGTATATTAGTCCAAACCAATCAATCATATCCCATGAAATTAGGGAAGTTACACACAACATCATATATGTTATCTTACCATCTAAAACCATAGCAAAATTACGTAATATTTGTAAGCAACAAATATACAATGTCTAAGCAACATATATGTCATCAATAAGCAACACGGTTGACATAAAAAAGCAACAAAAATACATGTATACAAGACATATGACCTATTTAAATCAACAGATTTGCACCTATCTTAACAACATTGTCTACTTAAATAAGCAAAATAATTGTCTTCAATAAGCAACATGGTCCACATAAAAAAAAAGATACTTACTTTGTAACATTATCTGCCTAAATATGCAACATATTTGTCCTTGATAAGCAACATAGTTGATATAAATAAGCAACAAAATTGCATATATATAAAAAGAAAAATCAAAGGGCATAGTTTGTGGTTGCAACATTGTCTACCTAAATAAGCAACATATTTGTCCTCAATAAGCAACATATTTCGCACATCGGAATGCGTCAATATTAATTGCAAGTTTGACTCTGAAAGGAAAGAGAGAATTTCAGAGATATGGTTTCAAACATATCCAAAAAAGCAACATATTTGTCTTCAATAAGTAACATATTTATCTTCAATAAGCAACATATTTCTCACAGCGGATAAGGTCAGAGATACGGTTTCAAACAAATCCCAAAAAATCCGGAATGGAACGGGCACTACCAAAAGTAACTTACGTTTTTACCTATATTCAAACAAAATTACTTACTTATCCTTAACAACCAATAATTAAATATAAACTAAAATAAAAATTAATTAAATCTGCATCGTTAAAAAGAAGAGGTCAATTGAGTTTTTCCTGCCCTTTTACAATCACTATAAAAAGTAATAAAAATATGTGTAAAACTAAAAAACGAATAAATATTTGGTAGTCAACTTTCTTTAACTAATCACTTTTTAAAATAATATAAAAAGCAGAAATATGTAAAATTAGCTTAAATCTATATGTGTACTGCATTAATTATTGTATTAATTTTTTTCTTTTTTTTAAAACAATTAATAACTATTTCATTTTTGATTCGTTTTTGACGTATAATATATCAACTTAATCATTTTTATGATCTTTATTTTGACACGCATATTGCATATATAAAATAAAAAATATAGTAAATAAAACAATATAAGAAATATTTATTACTTTTTTTGTGATTTGTAATGTGTTTCAAAATTATGCATGGACATCAATTTATATATTCATGTTTGGCTATTTGTGATATATGTATAATTGTTACTAGGGCTTTGCCCATTTCTTAATAATTATATATAATTATATTTAAATTTATTTAAATTCAATTAAAAATTACTTGTTTTAATTGAAAAATATATCTCAAAATATGTATTCAAATTTTATATATCACATATATCCATACTTAACATTACATATATATTCTTGTAAGAAGAAAATTAAGATTTATTTAATATGAAATTATATTCATGATAGTATTTTATATATGAAACATTATTTTTTGTATATTGAAATACTTTTCATGTTAATCGAAATTATATTTTATATTTCTCAACATATTTTGATATTCAAGTTTCAAAGTTAGACATTTGGAATTAGATATGAATTTGTCTATTTGATAATTTTTTGATATATGTGTATATATAAAAATAGTTTTTGTTTTCTAAAATGTTTTATTTTTCCTTAAAATTGTGTTGCTAAATATAAAACTTTGTTTTTATTTAACTTCTTTAATAATTTTGAAAATTTTTGAGCTTTTTGAACCCCAAAAATCTTTATTAAATATTCAGTATTGGGGTAGTAAAAAAATATCAACCTTGGGCAGTTAAAACATTTATCAAATTTTTACTTTCTTATAGATAAATATGTTATGTTAATATACAATTCATATTCACACAACCAGATATTTCGTATTTAAAGAGATTTTGTATAGTTTATAATAATTTATTTTTTATTGTTTAATCGTATAAATTATAATTGTGAAGCCCCGATTTTTTCGAGCTATTAATTGATCCTTATTGACGTTTATACTTTTGATCGACTATTTTACCGCGTCATTTTGACGGGTAATTATTAATAATATATACATTTTGTATTTTATTTCATTTTATTTAATTACTTGTGATCATGATCTTTATTAATTCTATTCCTCATTTATGATCACTTGATTGATCATTATTACTATTTTTGTATTTATTTGTCACCTTAGAATTTTAAGAGACTATTTATTTTAGAGACTTTTACCTTATAGAATTAAGATTTTGATTTAGATTAAGTGATCATGAGACTTACAAGTGATCAAGGAAATCACTAATTATTTTGGAGATTGATATATTTCATCTATTATCATCAAATTTGGGACAAAAAAAAAAATGGAATTACCATAATACCCTTGAAGTGGACGGCCAACATGGATATTTTTGGAATAAAAATATCATCCAACTCTTGTACACCTACACCTTATATTAGTCATCTTGTGTATAATTATACCATTAATTCAAACATTATACACATCATCTCTCACATTACTTCTTTAATATTTTTTTGCCAACATGTTGGAAGTCTTCCAACAATCCATTCAAACCAAGTCTTGCCCATACCTTTGACCTTCAAATTGTCTCCCATGCATGAGGCAAAATGCAAGACACAATTTGAAAAAATTCCTCTCCCCCTCTCTCACTAGGTGGACGGCCATGAGGGCCATTTTGTGCCAAAATTTCATTTCATTTTTATCACTAACACATTCATCTCCTACACAAATCCTCCTCCTTCTCTCTAAAAACTCCCAACTTCTCTCTACTCTTCTTCTTACTTTCTTCTTCTATACTTAGAAAAATTTTCAACATTTTCCTCCTATTCTTCACAAAAAAATCGAACCAAATCATACCAAGGTAAGAAATTTTATCTTCAATCCATTTTTGGATATCACATTGTTCATCTCTTCCACCTTCTTAACTTAAGTTTGAATTTGGTTTGGAGGTACATTTAGAAGACTTTGAAGATTAGAGCTTGACAACATTTTTGAAGAAGGACCTCAAGTTTGAAGAGAAAATAGTAGAGGAAATTAGACTACAAGGTAAGAATTGAGTACTAGACCCTTCTTTCCTACTCTTTCTATTTTTTTTCAAATTTTAACACCCCTTTTTCATTTTTGAGAAATAGGGGCTGACCTTAGGTGATTTTGGAGTTGAGCCAAAATTTCCAATTTTTAAGCTTCAACTAGTCTCCAAACATCTACTACACAAGGTAAAGTGTAGTCCTTCTCATTTCCTTATTTCTCTCATTTTTCTAACTTCAAATTTTTGATATTTTTTTTTTGAATTAGGGGCCGACCTAAGAAGCCTCATCCAAAAATTGTGAAATTATCCTTTTATTTCACAATTTCCAATTTTAAGGTGGGTGGAAAAATATTTTCCAACTTTTTGGTGTTTTGATTAAATGCATTTAGAAAATTTGATCATGAGCCTTGAGATATATATAATCTATGTATTGCATGTCAATTTTATAATCATGAAAATTCTCAAGAGTTGGTCAAAATTACTATTTATTGAATTTTAGGTGCATGCATGTACACTTTAATATTCTATTTGATGAATTCTTGTATGTATTGGACATGCATGTGTATGATCTTTAAAATCTATGTTTTGGATGCCTTATAACCTGGAAAAGTCAAGCATAATTGATTAAATTTCAATTTTGGACTTAAAAATGTAAAAATGGAAAGTTGGTGGACTAAATTGCAAGAAAATAAAAGTTAAAGGACCCCTCTGCAAATTTCGAAATTTGGGACTGTACTCAGGTTAAAAAATGACTTTTGGACATTTTAATAAAGTTTTAAGAGTTTTAAGATAAATAAAATCAACCTTTAAAAGCCCAAGGACTAGATTGTAAAATTTTGAAAGTTTAAGGGCTACTTTACAATTTTTAAAACTGTACCAGACCTTAACTTTAAAATTTGAAATTTTTACTCTTAAGGTACTGGGAATTACATATTTTAAAAGTATTCCAAAAATCCAAGTAGTTAGGGCTTGGAAAACAAATTTTCTAAAATTGAGGGACTAATGTGTAAAATACTAAACTTGAGGACCCAAATGAAATTTCCAGGACTTATGCAGCCCATGCACTTGGAAATACTAACTTAACTATAACGTAATTATATTTTGGACCCAAGGTTCAAATTTCATAACAATTGGACCCCTAAAAGCCTTAAAGGCAATTATTTCAAAATGAGACAAAAATGTTATTTTCAAAAGTTAAAGGACCTACACATATTTCTTTTAAAAACTGCTTTTGTCCCAATATCCTACTAACCTTAGTGACAGTTTCCAACTGGAATCACATTAAAATCCCTTCCGGTTTGTGAGTTCCGAATTTTTAAAATTTAAGGTCCGAATTGGCAATTTCTACAAATTTGGGGCCAATGTGAGAATTTTACAAAATATCGACCTCAAAATTTTAAAAACCTGAATATCTGGACAATTTGGAGAATTTAGGAACTGACCTCTTAATTTTTCAAGGTCGGGATATTTATTTATTCAATTTTTAACCCCAAAAGTGTTAGTTTTTACAAAACGGGGCTAAATTACAATTTTTCTTTTATAAAGGACCTAACTCAAATTATTTTTTCTTTTACTAAAATATCCCTGGACCCTCTGACTTGGAGATTTAATTAAAGTATTTTATTTTCTCAAAACCCTTGACTTATCGGATCAATTTGACCGATTAATACCCGATCGCGGAGCGACTTCCTCGTCTTGCGATTTTGAATCTATAACGGGACTTATGTTCCACCTAATCTTTCAAGATATCGAAGATTGCTTATTCTTCCGATAATCATCTTCATCCAAATACTCCACCAACGCCATAATTGTCACTCGCGTTTTTCAAAATGTTTTCTAAAACTGCTTCCCTGAATCAATAATACTCGACTGTCGGGTTGATTTCACTGTACATGTAATTACCTTCTGCGCTCGAGTCAACTTGGTGTGTCGAGCTCACGATCGGAATGGATACGTCGGGGATGGAACCGGCAAATCGCTATTCCACTCTTCCCGGCTCCATCGTCTAATCCCAAATCGAGGGACGGAGTTTGTCCAAGGAAAGTGGGTTGTAGTACCTGAGGTATAATCATGATTATGACGGATCCGAGCCTTGCAAGCTCCACTGTGGATTTTGTCTTTGCCTACGGAGCAATAAGGTGCGGTCTTGGACCATCTTGACCGGGAGTTACAAGGAAGAACGAAGGAATCATTTGTCCCGATCCACACGATTCCGGAGTTATCGGACCCGTTTTGGTTGGCGTTACATTTCCGTGCACGCAACCACTACTGTTTTGCATTGGTTGACGCTACAAATCCGTGACGCAACCATTATTTGCCTTGCATAGGGATTGGCGTTACACTTCCGCACGCAATCCTACCTATCTTGATCAATCACATAGTGCCGTGTGACCATGAACTCATTTTAAGTGAATCGTATAAGTATATTATTTAAATATTTTATCACGACACTTGCGAATCGTGTGTGAATCCATGCATCATACTCAGCGTTTTCATATAATCTGTTTTCTCACATTAACTATATTGCGCCACACTTGCACACGATCACCCCACCTACTGAGATTTCTGTCTCATCTCCACCTATTTTCTAACCTTAGATGAGGATTTCGTTGAAGATGCTGAACCGGCTCTGGATTGAGACCTTGTACTCCGCTTGCTAGATTTACTACTTCTTGTTGTTGATCGGACTCTTTTCTTATGTTGTTGTCGGACTTTTGTATTTCGTTCCATTCCAGTTTGTAACTGAAGGGCGTAGGACTCTTTGACTTTAAGTTGCTATAGTTTGTTGATTTCCGGGTTGTAAAATGGATTATGGATTGTAGACTGTAAGTTGTATTCGTACTGGTTATTCATTTTTCGCGCCCATTTAGACTCTGTCTCATTGGGTTCTCGTTGATATTATCTGGACTGTTTGGTTATTGTATTTAAGTTGTGGATCGTTAAATCGCGTCCCGTTTGGGCGTGACGATTAGAGTGGTATCGAGATCTCGGCGATAAGATGGAAACTTACACCGAGCCGACCCAGATAGGACCTCGGTCCGATGCGTTTTTGGGTAGTATCGCGACTTGACCAATTAAGTGTGAAATCGATTTCAAATTGGCATAGAACCGTCTTATTGATGTTCGAACTAAGTTAGAATGCATACTTTGAGATTTCATAGTCATACTTGTTTTGACTTAGTTGATTTTTGACTGATTTCCTTTATTCGTTCTTTCCTTATTCTCTCCTTATCTTTCCTTTACCTTTGACTGATCCGCCTTAGTTTGATGTTACTTTCCCTGCGATATCACTTGCTTTACGCGAATCATTATTGTATTCGTTTACTCACGAATGACAACTAACGCTTCAAGATACAGAATGGCAGAACATCGAGGACGTGGGAGGCCTCGTCGCGTTCCACGAGGAGACGATGATGTACCCAGGGATCGGGTACCCTCTCCTGAATTACCACCGCCTCCTCCACTGCTGCAGGAGACAATCGACCGCACAAGCCTTTACAAAGAAATACTAGTTTTTATGAGGCAACAGCGAGCCTCAACCCCACGCTCCCGAACCCACCGAGAGGCGAACGATCGCACGTTGGAGCGATTCTGCGGTTCAACCCACCAACCTTCTTGGGAGAGCCGGACGATGTGAAAGCGGAAGAATGGATGGAGAAGTGGAGAATATCTTCAATGCTCTTCAATACTCCGACGAGTAGAGAGTCACACTCGCCGTATTTAAATCTGGGATAAATCGGCCAGAGACCGTGGAGGGCGGTTGAAAGGAGATGGGAACAGGACCAGTAATCGAACATGGAGAAATTTCTTGGCTGAGTTCAATGAGCATATATTCCACGAGGTTGTGAGAGGAGCACGCCGAGATGAATTTCACAGATTGAGGCAGGAATCGGCGTAGCTCGATCTGAGTCCGAATTTCACCGATTGTCCAAGTATGCTCACGGACAATCGATCAAGAGGATAAGCTTTATAAGTTCACTCGAGGATTGAAATCGGAACTTCGAAAAACACTGCTGATCGGTGAATCGACAACTACTCACCATGCGGTAAAGCGCTCTCCGCATTGAGTCGGGATCAACCGTATTGACGATGATTCAATGAGAATAGGCCATTGAACATCTTAAGAGGACAAACATGGACATCCATCTAAACCACCGCTAAGTTTCGAAGGGACCAGATTAATAAAATAGACAAAGGAAAGAGACCGGTCTGAAGGAAAGTCGGGTCAAGAGTGTGCACATTGCCGAAAACCAGGACATCGCCAACAATCGTTGGCGTAAACAAGGAAGGTGTTTGCGCCTTGGTAGTAATCAAAGACCACCGCAAGATTGCCCGAAGTACGATGACCGAACTAAACAGACGCAACCACGTGCGAAATGGCCAGGGTAACCGGGCAAGGATGCCCGCTCGAGCATTTGCACTAGCCGGACAGGAGGCTTCGGAGGCAACAGATGTGGTGGAAGGTACGCTTCTAGTATCTAACCACTACGCTAAAATATTGTTCAACCCTGGATCAACGCATTCATTTGTTGCACCGCATTTTGTACACAAACTGCATGCATGCATGGAACATATGCCTATATGTTTAGAAGTGTCAACTCCTATGGGTGCAAGTCGATAACGAGATATTATCTATAATGCATGCAAAGTTAAGAATGATGAGATAAACTTTCCTGCCGATTTGATCTTATTACCTATATCCGAATACGACGTGATATTGGGAATGAACTGGTTATCTGCACACCATGCACAAATGGACTGCCATAACAAGTCCATTAAGCTATGTGAACCGGAAAACCCGTGGAAATTTCGGGAAGGGCACGAGTTAAGATTGCCCCAATCATTTCAAAGAATGAAAGCGAGGAGGGCGATCACTAGAGGGGCTCGGGGTACTTGGTGTTTGTAATTAACAAACCCAAGGTTGAGTCACAAATCAACCAAGTACCTATAGTATCAGCATATACGGATGTATTTCCAAAAGAACTCACCACTGTCCCTCCGGATAGGGAAGTCGAGTTCACCATCGAGGTGTTGCCAAGGACTGCCCCGATTGCCAGAACACCGTATAGAATGGCTCCTCTTGAGTTACAAGAGTTGAAAACGCAATTACAAAAACTGATGGATGTGGGATTTATCCGACCGAGTGCGTCTCCGTGGGGAGCACTGTCTTTGTTCGTCAAAAATAAGGATGGCACATTAAGACTATGTATAGATTATCGTGGTCTTAATAGTGTGACCATCAAGAACAAATATCCCCTCCGAGGATAGACGAACTATTTGATCAACTTCAAGGAGCAACGATGTACTCAAGTTTGATTTACAACAAGGATATTACCAATCAAGATCCACGAAGGAGACATTTCCAAACGCATTTCAAACCCGATATGGACACTACGAGTTTGTAGTAATGCCTTTCGGTCCGATTTAATGCACCAAAGAAGCATTTATGGACTCGATGCATCGAGTCTTTCAACCTTATTTGGATCAATTCGTAGTGATATTCATTGATGACATACTCGTATACTCTAAGTCTGAGAAGAGCACGAACGCATCCTAAAATCGTTTTAGAGACTCTACGAGCATAAGGCCGTATGCCAAATTCAAAGCAAGTGCGAATTTTGGCTTAGTGAAGTCGCGTTCTTGGGACATATAGTATCCGGACTGAATTGCAAAGAGATCCTTCAAGGTACAGACAGGTGGTTGAATGGAAACAACCCGAGTCCATGTAATAAATCGAGTTTCTAGACTAGCCGGATATTTTCAAGATTTATCCAGGACTTCTCCAAGATAGCTGGACCACTCACTCGACTAACCTGGAAGCAAGTCAAATTTGAGTGGAATGACAAGTGCGAGGCAAGTTTCAAGAGTCAAGAAACGACTTACCTCGCTTGCTCGATCTTAGCCCTTCCAAAGGGAACAAAAACTTTGTTGTCTACAAAGGATGCATCAAAAAATGACTAGGAGCAAAGCTCATGCGGAAGGAAAGGTTATCGCTTATGCATCACGAAAACTCAAGCCGTATGAGGCCAATTATCCAACACATGACTTGGAATTGGCGGAATAGTTTTCGCGTTGAAGAAATGGAGACATTATCTCTACGAGCAACATTCACGGTTTTCACGGATCATAAGAGCTTGAAGTATCTATTCTCCCGAAAGACCTCAACTGAGGCAACGGAGATGGATGGAGTTGATTGAGGACTATCACTTTGATATTCAATACCATCCCTAAAAGCTAACGTCGTAGCGCACGCTCTCAGCAAAGGCGAGCTTAGCCGACTTATGATTCGAGAGTGGGAATCATTAAAAGAGTGAGCAATTGGAATCGACGAGAACCAATACTCGGATTTCATGTGCTAACATTTCGATTACACCCAATCTATCAATGAGATCAAAGAAGCACAAGAGAAAGATACACATCTTCAAAAAAACGAAGGAGAAGATACTTAAAGGAGAAAGATCGTAATTCTCGGTACCAAGATGGAGTTATCGTGTTCTCGAATCGAGTGTGTGTACCGAATGACGAAAGCGATTAGGAATAGAATCCTAGCAGAGGCACACCGTTCAAAATACACTATACATCCTGGAGGAAACAAGATGTATAAGGATTTGAAACGGAGTTATTGGTGGATAAACATGAAGAACCAGATAAGCGAGAGTTCGTTAAGAGATGTTTAACTTGTCAACGAGTGAAAACAAACACCAACGACCATCCGGTTTTCTACAACCATTGAGAATTCCCAGTGGAAATGGGAACACATAACGATGGACTTCGTGACGGATCTACCAAGGACCGAGAGGAGGCCATGATGCTATTTGGGTAGTTGTGGACCGACTCACGAAATCGCACACCTTTTACCCATCAAGAAAACCGATAGCTTAAAACTTGCATGACTTATATCCGAGAAATCATTTGACCGCATGGAGTACCAGGTCGATATAGTATCCGATAGAGACCCGAGGTTTGTCTCCGATTTTGGAAGTGCTTGCACGAGGAATCGGGTACCTCACTAAGTTTCAAAGATGCAAAGAAGACATCCACAAATCGATGGACGATCTGAGCGGCGAACAATTCAAATCCTTGAAGATATGTTGCGAGCCCGCACTTGGATTTTCAAGGAAGTTGGGATTCGCACTTACCATTAGCCGAGTTCGCCTACAATAACAGCTTATCGTGCCACGATTGGGATGGCACCCTACGAGGCATTGTATGGGTGAAAATGTAGATCCCCACTACATCGGGAGATTGATGACCAATGGACTCCGAAAGAGAAACGAAAGTCGCCTCGATTCCAAAGGTCGACTTAGTCCAAGAGGCCATGGAGAAGGTCAAACTGATTAAGGAGCGGATTCGCACGGCGGAGCCGCCAAAAGAGTTACGCGGACAAGAGAAGAAAGGATTTGGAATTTGAAGTCGGTGATGAAGTATTTCTCGGACTCTCACCACGGAAAGGATTGATCAATCAAGAAAGGAGGCAAGTTGAGTCCGAGATATGTTGGACCTTACAAGATTTTACAAAGGATCGGGAAGTTAGCCTACGGACTCGAGTTACCAAGACCATACGCGGGAATGCACAATGTATTCCACGTGTCGAGATCAAGAAGTATCAACCGGATCTCGAGCATATCATCACCGAGATACTCCTCCTCTAATGGAAAATCTATCCTACACCGAGAGGCCAATCCGGATCATTGATCGCCAGATCGACGATTGCGTAAGAGAGAAATTCCGATGGTTAAAGTGGTGTGGCGTAACCACAACCGAGACAAAGACGCAACATGGGAGATGGAAGACATGAGAATCAATATCCGAACTATTTCAAGAGAATTTGGGGACCAAATTCTTTTAAGGAGGGGAGGATGTGAAGCCCGATTTTTCCGAGCTATTAATTGATCCTTATTGACGTTTATACTTTTGATCGACTATTTTACCGTCATTTTGACGGGTAATTATTAATAATATATACATTTTGTATTTTATTTCATTTTATTTAATTACTTGTGATCATGATCTTTATTAATTCTATTCCTCATTTATGATCACTTGATTGATCATTATTACTAGTTTTGTATTTATTTGTCACCTTAGAATTTTAAGAGACTATTTATTTTAGAGACTTTTACCTTATAGAATTAAGATTTTGATTTAGATTAAGTGATCATGAGACTTACAAGTGATCAAGGAAATCACTAATTATTTTGGAGATTGATATATTTCATCTATTATCATCAAATTTGGGACAAAAAAAAATATATGGAATTACCATAATACCCTTGAAGTGATTTGGCCAACATGGATATTTTTGGAATAAAAATATCATCCAACTCTTGTACACATACACCTTATATTAGTCATCTTGTGTATAATTATACCATTAATTCAAACATTATACACATCATCTCTCACATTACTTCTTTAATATTTTTTTGCCAACATGTTGGAAGTCTTCCAACATTCCATTCAAACCAAGTCTTGCCCATACATTTGACCTTCAAATTGTCTCCCATGCATGAGGCAAAATGCAAGACACAATTTGAAAAAA
The DNA here is from genome assembly GCA_016081115.2 of Rehmannia glutinosa. NCBI lineage: Eukaryota > Viridiplantae > Streptophyta > Magnoliopsida > Lamiales > Orobanchaceae > Rehmannia > Rehmannia glutinosa. Next base: position 154,592 of record JABTTQ020002662.1, on the reverse strand, counting down.
TTCCTCTCCCCTTCTCTCACTAGGTGGACGGCCATGAGGGCCATTTTGTGCCAAAATTTCATTTCATTTTTATCACTAACACATTCATCTCCTACACAAATCCTCCTCATTCTCTCTAAAAACTCCCAACTTCTCTCTACTCTTCTTCTTACTTTCTTCTTCTATACTTAGAAAAAATTTCAACATTTTCCTCCTATTCTTCACAAAAAAAAATCGAACCAAATCATACCAAGGTAAGAAATTTTATCTTCAATCCATTTTTGGATATCACATTGTTCATCTCTTCCACCTTCTTAACTTAAGTTTGAATTTGGTTTGGAGGTACATTTAGAAGACTTTGAAGATTAGAGCTTGACAACATTTTTGAAGAAGGACCTCAAGCTTGAAGAGAAAATAGTAGAGGAAATTAGACTACAAGGTAAGAATTGAGTACTAGACCCTTCTTTCCTACTCTTTCTATTTTGTTTCAAATTTTAACACCCCTTTTTCATTTTTGAGAAATAGGGGCTGACCTTAGGTGATTTTGGAGTTGAGCCAAAATTTCCAATTTTTAAGCTTCAACTAGTCTCCAAACATCTACAAAGTGTAGTCCTTCTCATTTCCTTATTTCCTTCTTTTTCTCCTTGATTTTTCTCTCATTTTTCTAACTTCAAATTTTTGATATTTGTTTTTTGAATTAGGGGCTGACCTAAGAAGCCTCATCCAAAAATTGTGAAATTATCCTTTTATTTCACAATTTCCAATTTCAAGGTGGGTGGAAAAATATTTTCCAACTTTTAGGTGTTTTGATTAAATGCATGTAGAAAATTTGATCATGAGCCTTGAGATATATATAATCTATGTATTGCATGTCAATTTTATGTAACTAATCATGAAAATTCTCAAGAGTTGCTCAAAATTACTATTTATTGAATTTTAGGTGCATGCATGTACACTTTAATGTTCTATTTGATGAATTCTTGTATGTATTGGACATGCATGTGTATGATCTTTAAAATCTATATTTTGTATGCCTTATAACCTGGAAAAGTCGAGCATAATTGATTAAATTTCAATTTTGGACTTAAAAATGTAAAAATAGAAAGTTGGTGGACTAAATTGCAAGAAAATAAAAGTTAAAGGACCCCTCTGCAAATTTCGAAATTTGGGACTGTACTCAGGTTCAAAAATGACTTTTGGACGTTTTAATAAAGTTTTAAGAGTTTTAAGATAAATAAAATCAACCTTTAAAAGCCCAAGGACTAGATTGTAAAATTTTGAAAGTTTAAGGGCTACTTTACAATTTTTAAAACTGTACCAGACCTTAACTTTAAAATTTGAAACTTTTACTCTTAAGGTACTGGGAATTACATATTTTAAAAGTATTCCAAAAATCCAAGTGGTTAGGGCTTGGAAAACAATTTTTCTAAAATTGAGGGACTAATGTGTAAAATACTAAACTTGAGGACCCAAATGAAATTTCCAGGATTTATGCAGCCCATGCACCTGGAAATACTAACTTAACTATAACTTAATTATATTTTGGACCCAAGGTTCAAATTTCATAACAATTGGACCCCTAAAAGCCTTAAAGGCAATTATTTCAAAATGGGACAAAAATGATATTTTCAAAAGTTAAAGGACCTACACATATTTCTTTTAAAAACTGATTTTGTCCCAATATCCTACTAACCTTAGTGACATTTTCCAACTGAAATCACATTAAAAGCCCTTCCGGTTTGTGAGTTCCGAATTTTTAAAATTTAAGGTCCGAATTGGCAATTTCTACAAATTTGGGGCCAATGTGAGAATTTTACAAAATCTCGACCTCAAAATTTTAAAACCCTGAATCTCTGGACAATTTGGAGAATTTAGGAACTGACCTCTTAATTTTTCAAGGTCGGGATATTTATTTATTCAATTTTTAACCCCCAAAGTGTTGGTTTTTACAAAACGGGGCTAAATTACAATTTTTCTTTTATAAAGGACCTAACTCAAATTATTTTCTCTTTTACTAAAATAGCCCTGGACCCTATGACTTGGAGATTAATTAAAGTATTTTATTTTCTCAAAACCCTTGACTTATCAGATCAATTTGACCGACTAATACCCGATCGCGGAGCGACTTCCTCGCCTTGCGATTTTGAATCTATAACGGGACTTATGTTCCACCTAATCTTTCAAGATATCGAAGATTGCTTATCCTTCTGATGATCATCTTCATCCAAATACTCCACCAACGCCATAATTGCCACTCGCGTTTTTCAAAAATTTTTTCTAAAACTGCTTCCCTGAATCAATAATACTCATTGTCGGAGTTATTTCTGACATGTAATTACCTTCTGCTGAGTCAACTTGGTGTGTCGAGCTCACGGTCGGAATGGATACATCGGGGATGGAACCAGCCCCATCGTCCTAATCCCGCAACTGAGGGACGGAGTTTGTCCAAGGGAAGCGGGTCGTAGTACCTGAGGTATAATCATGATTATGACGGATCCGAGCCTTGTAAGCTCCACTGTGGATTTTGTCTTTGCCTACGGAGCAATAAGGTGCCGGTCTTAGACCATACTGACTGGGGAGTTACAAGGAAGAACGAAGGAATCGCTGTCTGATCCACACGATTCCGGAGTTATCGGACCCGTTTTGGTTGGCGTTACATTTCCGTACGCAACCACTACCTGTTTTGCATTGGTTGGCGCTACAAATCCGTACGCAACCATTATTTGCCTTGCATAGGGATTGGCGTTACACTTTCGTACGCAATCCTACCTGTCTTGACTGAATCACATAGTGCCTGTGTGACCATGAACTGTTTTCGTGAACTGTATAAGTATATTATTTAAATATTTTATCACGACACTTGCGAACTGTGTGTGAATCCATGCATCATACTCACGCGTTTTCATATAACTGTTTTCTCACATTAACTATATTGCGCCACACTTGCACACGATCACCCCACCTACTGAGATTTCTGTCTCATCCCCACCTATTTTCTAACCTTAGATGAGGATTTCGTTGAAGATCTTTGCCGAACTCTCGGATTGAGACCTTGTACTCCGCTTGCTAGATTTACTACTTCTTGTTGTTGATCGGACTCTTTTCTTATGTTGTTGTCGGACTTTTGTATTTCGTTCCATTCCAGTTTGTAACTGAAGGGCGTAGGACCCTTTGACTTTAAGTTGCTATATTTTGTTGATTTCCGGGTTGTAAAATGGATTATGGATTGTAGATCGTAAGTTGTATTCGTCTTGTTATTCATTTTCCATTTGCTATTTAGACTCTGTCTCATTGGGTTCTCGTTGATATTGTCTGGACTGTTTGGTTATTGTATTTAAGTTGTGGATCGTTCGTCGCGTCCCGTTTGGGGCGTGACAATAATTAAATTAATTATCTTTATATTTTAATTATTTGTTGGAATTCTAATCTTTTTGTAATCACTATTTATTTTAAAACATAGATAACATAATTCTATAATTTGTAAAATAAAAAAATAAAGAATGGGAACAAGTAAAGATTTTAAAGATTCTTGGGTTTAATTTTAGGATTAATAAAATAAAAAATTAATAAATAGAATTAATATTAATATAGATAAATATAATATAGGTATTCGAAGAATGTGAATGAGAATAGGAAATATTGTTTTATCTAATTGAAATAGGAAAGGGGATGGGGATATAAATATCGTCCATGTCCCATCACCGATTCTAGAGAAATGGAGAATACCCATCCCCGCTCACATCCCCGCATTAACCAGGGATTTCCCGTCCCATTTTATCCGGTTATCAACGGGATGGTTCCCTCCAGGGATGTTGTCATCCCTAAATGCAGGAGATAAAATTCATAGATCTATTAGAAAAATGTACAAGTATCAATACAAAATAGATGCCTAATAGATATATACCCCGTACATCGCACGGGTAAAAGACTAGTTATTTAATACCACTCCTTGAGGTGTGATGCAGTTTCAATTGGATCTAGGGATTTGCCATGGGCTGAGCTTTTCCAACAGGGCCAATTGCAACAACCCCAAACACATTAAAATGTACTAATGGACTATTTCCAGCCTTATTCAAAGTCCCAAACGCGTCTTTCATGTATTATACAATATTGTGTAATATTATATTTGGGAAACAAGAGTGAAATATTAATATTTTAAGTATTGTGTTGAATTTTATGTTTGGGAAAATTCATTGTATGTGATAAATAAGTAAATGATATAATTGTCCTTATGCCACATAAGGCAAAAAGGTGGAACTCAGGGTAGAAACGCCATTTTGTAAGCTAGGATAACTACTGATTTTTTTTATAGTTTAATAAGGGATAGTAGGGAAAGGACGCACGTATTTGTATGAGATCGAACTTGGATCAGTTGTCCTGATAACACAAGTATTTACCACTAAAGCAAAAGGTTGATACAAGATAACTACATATTATTTAATAACACCCGTTATACTCTGATTACTTATCAATTAGAGAGTGGTGTTTTTCACGTGCCAATCCTTGTCACACGGTCAATTAACCATAAGGCCAAATATAAAGAAAAGGGTCGATGGCTCCATTATCATTGGTTTTCACATAAGGCAAACGAGGCCCTGTGAAACTACGTTGAACAATTTAAATTGAATTAATTATAAATTTTAGTTCGACTAATTTGATATTTCGCCTATAACTTATCCTTTTTTTAAACTAATTGGTCCGATTTAAAATTGAACATTTTACCAATTTAAGAGAAAAAGAATGTCTGATTTTGATTTATTACTGAGTAAATTAAATTTGTAAGAGTTTTACTGTTGTAGAAATGATTTCGGAAAAAAAACGACTTAATTATTAATTCTTTAAAGCAAATTTGAATTGAAATTAGAAGCCCAACCATTATACATTAATATTGATGTCAACTGTCAAGTTCCATTAGCCCAATTCCAGTTACCCGCTCCTTAGGTTATGTCAACTAGAGCTTGCAATGGGCAAAGCCAGCCAACCCGGTCCTAGTCCAACGGACTAAGTGAAAAATCGTGTTGGCCCGTTCCGGCCTAAAATTCCATCGACCGTATTTTTTGTGGTCCAACCCAACTTAATAAATGTAATTTTTGGGCCATTTGGGCTTTCGGCTTTGAGTCAAAGTAGGCCCGATCCTTCTTGGACCACTAAAAATAAAGTCCAGCCTAACCCAATATGCGGGTTGGCTAAGACAACTCATTGGGCCGGGCTAATTTTGTCGGCTCTAGTGTCATCCACCAACCAATTACGGACAAAAGCCTTCTCCAAAGTCCAAACCTTAAGGGTGCGATTGGATATACTTTCATTTTGATTTTTTTTTTTGCTAGAGAATAGTGAGATTTGTTTTAGGGAAAGAATTGAGAATATTTAAGAGTGTGAATGGATATGTAATTATTACAATTAATGTGATATTTTTTGTTAATGAGAATTGTGATTGGAAATGAGAATTTTTTTGAGATGATTGGATGTGATATATAATATTTTTTGATTATAATATATAAAATTTTCCCATGAAATCATATATGTTGTATATATTTTTCTCACAATCATGCTGATCTGGATTACCTAATATTAAACCAAGGTTTACGAGAATCTTACGTGAAATGCTTATTGTATTTTAAATTGTTATGCATGTGCCGTAATTTTACGTGGAATTATTTTGTAATTATTTAGTCTGATTTCGCATCAACTATTCCACAAACACTTTTCTAATTTAATATTAGTGTTTTACATGTTTTTGGTGTGATTTTTGATGTGTTTTCTTTCGTGTAATGTCTAGAATTAAGTCGTAATGTGTCATTTTTAGCTCGTATGATATGTTTGGTGTGTTCTTGTTGTTTTATGAGTTACAGTGAGAAATTGGCTCGAAAAATGGCTCTAAAAGGCATCACATGCGAAAATGGACGGAGGAAGTACGAAAATGACATTCGACGGCAACCCAAGCAGATATATCAACATGGAATCTTGTAGCTTTAGTTCACGGGTATAGGTTGGGTGTGAAGTTACTGTACATAACTGTTGGATATACATATTACTCATACTTTACATGCTAGTTGGTTAGTCAGTTAGAAGTTGCTGTTTAGCTTTAGCACTTTTCCCTTTACTTCTACTTTGTCATTTTACTTTCGGTTTTCATCCTCTATAAATAGAGGCACACTGTAGCTCTGTTTCATTATCAGAAATATACAAATTCTTCATAACAGATTTAAGATGGCAGTTATCACCCTTCTTCATGGTATCCAGAGCATTGGTTTAGCTCATTGAAGCTGCTTAGTTTTCTTCTTGAAAACGATGACGGAGAAGACCGATTTGCAGGCCACTATGACTACGATTGTATCTCGCGAGGATGATCCGTTTCAGCTGCATGGCTCGGATCATCTTGGACTCATCCTTGTTTCTAACGTCTTAAACGGAAATAACTTTCTCTCCTGGAGTCGATCAATGATGATTGCTCTCGCTGCCAAGGCTAAACTTGGATTTATCAATGGAAAGGTGATTCAACCAGATGAAGATTTAGCTCAGTATGAGCAGTGGAAGAAGGTAGATTGTATGGTTGTTAGTTGGATCCTGAACACTATTTCTCGAGACATTATTGATGCCTTCATCTATGCTGACTCTGCACGGACTCTTTGGGAAGACATTGGTCAGCGATTTGGTGAATCTAATGGACCAATGATCTATCAAATTCAGAAAGAAATCGCGACTGCAAGTCAAGGTAATCAATCAGTTGTTGCCTATTTTACCAAATTAAAGAGGCTATGGGATGAATATAGTTGTTTAGTGCCTAAATCAGTGTGCTCTTGTGAAAATGGGAAGATCTCTGTTGATAATGAAATGAATACTAGGCTGATGCAATTCCTTATGGGTTTAAATGATTCGTATGAACATGTGCGCAGTCAAATACTCATACTAGATCCATTACCTTCGGTTAATCGTGCATATTCTATGATTTTACGCATAGAGAAACAGAGATGTGTTCAGGTGGCTTTTCCTGCTGTTCAAGAGGATGTTGCTATGGCAGCCACTCCTTCTAGCACTGGTAGAGGACGAGGGGCCTATTTTGGTATGAGAGGAAGAGGAGGAAGAGGATCTATTCGACGATCTAAAGAAGAGAAAGCAAAGTTGGTTTGTGATCATTGTAGAATTCCTGGTCATGAGGCACATGAATGCTTTAAATTGCACGGTTACCCGGAGTGGTACAAAACTTACAAAGAACAGAGAGATAAGTCCATGGCAAATATGGTAGAGGCTGCTCCTTCCCCTCTTGTCAGGCTAGGAGTTACTGAGAAGGTTAAAGAGGCAGGGAATACAGATCTCTCAGGGATTATTCAGAAGGAAATTGCTAAATATCTAGCTGCACAATTTCCAAAGCCGGGAGCCGTGGTGGTTACAATCCTCTGTGGATTATGCTCATTGTGTTGGACATGCAGTATATCACACTTTGCCTTATCTAGTTTTGATTGTGTGAAAGATGGGGAGTGGATACTTGACACGGTGCTAGTAGGCATATGTGTGCAAACAAGGATTTTATGGTTCATCTTTCACCTCTTGTATTGCCCTCAGTCTCAGTATCTTCCAGATGGTTCACAAATTAGTGTGTCTCACACAGGGAGTGTTGTTCTTTCTTCCTCTCTAACTCTTACAGATGTTCTTCTAGTTCCTTCGTTTCGATATAATCTTTTATCTATCTCACAGCTTATTCAAACATCTCATCTAAAGTGTATTTTTCTTCCTACTCATTGTGTCTTGCAGGACCTATGGACTGACAAAGTGGTTGGCATGGGCAAGGCCATTGGAAGAATTTATATTCTATCTGTTAACAATGTTTTTCCTTCTGTTAGCAGCAAGTATTCTTCAGTTACCTGTAACTCTTCTTTAGATTCCTGGCATGTCAAATTAGGGCATGCTTCTAGCACTGTATTGGCACATCTTGATTTCATTCCTTGTAATGATGCACAAACTTTGAAACAGTGTGATATATGTCATAAGGCCAAACAGCCTCGACTTTCTTTTCCTGTTAGTAATTCTTGCTCCTCTACCTGTTTTGCTATGGTGCATGTCGATGTGTGGGGGCCTTATGCTGGGAGTTCTTACTATAATACTTCATATTTTTTGACCATTGTGGATGATTTTAGCAGAGCTACTTGGATTTACCTTATGGCACACAAAAGTCAAGTTCCTAGACTGCTTGATGTCTTTTTTAAAATGGTGCAAACACAGTTTGGGGTGCAAGTGAAGGAGTTGAGGAGTGATAATGGGGGTGAATTCTTAGGTGGGGAGTGTCAAAAGCTATTACAGGAGTATGGTATTCTCCATCAGAGGGTTTGTGTGTACACACCTCAACAGAATGGAGTTGTTGAGAGGAAACATAGACACTTGCTAGAGATTGCTAGAGCCTTGATGATGCAATCCTGTCTGCCTTCTAAATTTTGGGTGTTTTCAGTTCTTACTGCTGCTTACATCATCAATAGGCTTCCTACAAGAGTGTTACAGTGGAAGTCCCCTTGTGAGGTGCTGTATGGTTCTAAGCCTGACTATGATAGGCTTAAGCCTTTTGGATGTCTATCCTATGCCACTAACCTGCTCCCTCACAAAGATAAGTTTGCACCTAGAGCACACAAGTGTGTGTTTCTAGGTTATGAATCTGGAACCAAGGGATATAGGGTGTATAATTTGGATACTAATAAGATTCAAGTTACCAGGGATGTTGCTTTTGTTGAAGATCAATTTCCTTACAGTCTTTTGCAATCTCATTCTGCTAAGACTGCTCCCCCTCCACTCTTTAACATTCCTATCACAGAGTCTGAGTCTCTTCAGTCCCCTACTTCTCCTTCTTCTTCATCTCCACCTTCTTCTGTCTCTATCTCTGCTCCAGTTCTTAGAAAGAGCTCTAGGCCTACTAGGCCTCCTGCTTGGTTGGATGATTTTGTTACTAATGCAGCTTCCTATGGTTTCACTCATGCCTCAGCCACTCGCCACTCCTAGTCCATCGTGCATCGTATATCCTTCATATTTTTCCTTATCACACCTCACCTACTTTCAATCCTTCCTACATCTCTTTTTTAGCTAATGTATCTGATTTGAAAGAGCCATATACTTATGCTGAAGCCTGTAAGCATCTTGAATGGAGAAAGGCCATGGATCAAGAGTTAGAGGCTCTTGAGTTGAATCACACTTGGGATCTAACCACTTTGCCACATGGAAAGAAAACCATTGGGTGTAACTGGGTGTATAAAATCAAGATGAACTCGATGGAACTGCGACATGGTATAAGGCACGTCTTGTGGCCAAGGGTTATGATCAGATTTATGGTGAATCTTATCAAGATAGCTTCTCTCCTGTAGCCAAGCAGGTAACAGTCAGAATGTTGATTGCTTTGGCTACAAAGAAGCAATGGCCTCTAGCACAACTTGATATCAACAATGCATTCCTCCATGGGTTTTTGGAGGAAGATATTTACATGGAACCCCCAGAGGGGTATTCTTTGCCTCAGCCTGGGCAAGTATGTCATTTAAAGAAGAGCCTATATGGGCTAAAGCAGGCATCCAGGCAGTGGAATGCAGAGTTCTGTGCCAAGTTGGTTGGGTTTGGTTTTTTGCAGTCCCAAAATGATCATTGCCTCTTCATTAAATCCACTAGCACTTCTTTCATGGCCCTGATCATCTATGTTGATGATGTATTGGTTACAGGGTCTGATCCTTCAGACATTGAAGTACTAAAGTCCTATCTCCACAAGATGTTTACTATTAAAGATTTGGGACATGCTAAATATTTCCTGGGGTTGGAAATTGCTAGAAGTCCTGCTGCCACTTATGTACATCAGAGGAAGTACATATTGGACATTCTTAAAGATGTTGGCCTGTTGGATTGCAAGCCAGCTGCAACACCTATTCCACAGGGACTGAGGCTGCAGGGTAAACAAGGCACACATTTACCTGATTCTAACACTTACAGAAGGTTGGTTGGGAGGTTGTTATATCTCAACATGAGTAGGCCAGATGTGACTCATGCTATCCAACAGCTGAGTCAGTTCATCAATGACCCTTATTCCACACACTGGGATGCAGCAGTGCATGTGCTTCGATATCTCAAAGGCACACCTTCTAAAGGTCTCTTCTATGCAGCAGAGGATTTCTATGATTTTGAGGCCTATTGTGATGCAGATTGGGCTACTTGCCTTGATAGTAGGAGGCCTCTAACAGGATATTGTGTGTATTTTGGTGGGGCACTTGTTTCTTGGAGGACTAAGAAGCAAGTGACTGTATCTAAGTCTTCCGCAGAAGTTGAGTATAGGTCCATGAGTCAGACCGTTTGTGAATTGCTTTGGCTCTCTTATCTTGCCACAGATTTGCTTGTATCCTTCGCACTTCCCATCCCACTTTGGTGCGATAATCAGGCTGCTCTTTATATTGTGGCGAATCCCATTTTTCATGAGCGAACTAAGCATGTGGAGATCGATTGTCATATTGTGCGTAACAAGTATAAGGATGGTTTTGTGCTGCCACAGAAGGTCTCCACCAAACTGCAGCTTGCTGATGTGTTTACTAAATCTCTGGGGCCTGGAGTGTTTGGTTTTTTCATCCAAGCCGGGTATGCAAGATTTCCTTTGCCTTCCAAATTGAGGGGGTGTGTTGGATATACATATTACTCATACTTTACATGCTAGTTGGTTAGTCAGTTAGAAGTTGTTGTTTAGCTTTAGCACTTTTCCCTTTACTTCTACTTTGTCATTTTACTTCCGGTTTTCATCCTCTATAAATAGAGGCACACTGTAGCTCTGTTTCATTATCAGAAATATACAAATTCTTCATAACAGATTTAAGATGGCAGTTATCACCCTTCTTCAATAACAATAATTTAGGAAGAGACTATGGGTATGTGTATAAATGCAATCTAATAAACATAATAACATCATTACTCTAAGAAGGATACTAGGAGAGAAGGGCTCAAATAAATAAATAAAATCTAATACTTCTGCTTTTTATAGTAAGGATGCCATGAGCAGTCGCACCAACGTCATTTGACAACAATCGCCACCGACGCTAGAGTGATGAGAAATCCTTTCTTCTAATTAATTATGTAATGCAAGAGATGAAGGAGACACATCAGACGCAGTGTTTGTGGTCGAGGTTTGAAGAGGGCTGTGGAATGGCTAAATGATATTTTATCAACAATATTTTTCTATGATATGGTCATTGTTGAACTGAACCACATGCGTTCAAATATTTGGGCTTTGAAAGGTAAAAGCAGCTGCCCGGGGTAACATACGACAAAAATGCAAATGTGGTTGCGGTGGATGGGCGATATTAGGACTGCATATTGAGGGTACAATTACGACATTCAGTTAATCTTATTTATATTAACAAAATTTTTATTTATGCTTAAGATAATCTAAGAATGTATTTTGCACTACAAGAAAACAATAAAATTCCAACGAAATAAAAAAAAATATTGGAATTTTAGAAATTCCAACGAAAATTCCAACACCACAACAAATCATTGAAAAATTCCAATAGTAATTCCAACGATATACAAAACCATTGGAATAAACTATTGGAATGTCCGTTGGAATTAAAATTCCAACCAATATTCCAACCCCAAAATAAACTGTTGAAAAATTCCAATAGTAATTCCAATGGTAAACAAAATAGTTGGAATAAACTACTGGAAATACCATTGAAATTTTTACAATTTCAATGAAGATTACAACGCTGCAGCATAGCATTGAAAAAATTCCAACATAAATTCCAACAGTAGACAAGACTATTGGAATAAACGGTTGGAATTTTCATTAGAATATTAAATTCCAATAGAAATTCCAATATCACAATAAATCGTTGGAAAATTTGCAACACTAATTCCAATGATAAACAAAATCGTTGGAATAGATAGGGTTGTGCATAATTCATTAACCCTAATCAAACCAAAAATTGATTCGAACCGAAATTTTAAAATGAAACCGAACCAAAATTTTGAATCAAAATTGAACCAAAAATTTCGGTTCGGTTTTTACTTTTATAATTTCGGTTATTCGGTTTGGCCCCCTCTAAAATTTCGGTTAACCGAACCGAATAACCAAATTTTTTTTAAATAAAATTAGGTTCAATAGCAACTACTTCAATAGCAAGTTAGCAAGCAGCAATTTTAGGTTCAATAGCAACTTTAATTGAAAAATTAAAGATCTTTTTCTTAAGTTTGCAAACACATTGAGATACAAACAAAAAAAAAGAGACTGAATGAAAGTCTGACTCAAATAAAAAACAGAGATTCTCTCCCAAAAAAAAGTGATTTTGCAACCAACTTTTGCTTCTATCCATCTGGACTCTATTATTCTGAAAGTCAGTTTTTTTTAGCGTATAAGTGAAATATAATTTCCAAAAAAGTAAAAACAGAGACTCTCTTCCACAAAAACCGATTCTCATTTCGGCCAACCCTAAATCCCTTCCGTCGCTCGTGACTCCGCCCTCCCCGCCCGTGACTTCACCGCACCAGCTGATATATCTCATAACTTGTGTACGGCATATTATTTATTCTCAACTTGATATGTAGAGTCAACTTGATATATATCACATAACTTGCTCTCATTGATCTCTCGTCGGTCCCATATTTAAGGTCACGACACATTTTCATTGATCAAGTCCATTTTGCACTATATGGTTAGCGGTTCATGTTATTTACTCGATTATTAGTATCATGTGCACAAACAGACCTAGTTGGCCGATGATGGCTTTGCGTCTTTGTTTATCTTTGTTGCTATGCCGCATCAAAAAATTGGCCATTGTCGTATGATTATTTTGTTTTTGCAATTATTTTATTTTTTTTTTGTTTTTGCAATTCTTTATGTTGTCTTTTGTGATTTGATGTTGGCCTTTTGAATCAATATTCTGAATTTAATTTCAACCTTAATCATCCTATTAAGATTTAAGCTTACTTGAGCTTGTCTAGAAAAATGAAAAATCTCATGAACCGAATCACTTGATCGTGAATAGGACTCTTTAGTCGAAATTCGTGGACTAAGTCAATAGGAATGAGTCAGGCTAACATCATTTGAAGGTCAATTTAGGACTTCCATGGGAAGATCAACACTAATATATATCACCACGAGTTGATATATCTCATAACTTGAATATTTTAATTGCATATCCTTTTTGTGCAAAGAGAAAGTTATGAAAATCCATCGAAATGATTAGGTGTAATGTGCCAATTGTCATTTATCTTATAAGCTCGTGGGAATAATATTCCACAAGCGGTTATTTTTCAAATAACTTGTTCGAATTCTTTACGATAAACAAGTGCTCCAACATGTGTGACCTAGAATGACCTAGCATTGATCACCCATGTTTGTTGGTTCTATGAAAGCCCACTAAGATCGGGAAGGATTAATACTACGCTACACTCATCTCTCAAATCAACTGTGGCTTGAAAGCTTTCAGAGTGAATTTGCACTTTTCTTTGCATAGTGCAAACAAATTATTTGTTGTCAAATTGGCACTCTTGTACTTTAGAGGGAAGGATGTGATCCATGCATTGCACTATGAGCTGAATAAAGTATAATGTATCTCTGATTGTACATTTAAGATAGTGTAAATCATTTTTGATATTCTTTGAGAGAGTGCATATACTTTTCCTTGGTTCTTAATCAAGTTTCCTGATGTATTATTTGCAGGTTCCAAATATGCTGGGTATGTAGACTCCTTCCACATTCGTAGCACGGTAAGCCCATAACTCATCATGCTCTTTTTTGTTTTGCTTGCTACAAATGATTGGTCTAATTGGAATTGCATTTTAGTGCATTTTCATGATGGTTTCTTTGATATTGTATTTGATTAGAATTATATAAATACAAGACTCATGGAAAAATTATTTAAAGAAATGCTTCCATTTCTTTCTTTCTACAATTTCAGAATTTTAGTAACATAATCAACCAATCCAAAATATCCATCTTCTATGTCAAATTTAAAACTATAACTGGAATGTAATATAATCAGAAAAAAAAAATACGGCAAATCTTTCAACATATCTAAGCAAATCCTTTGTAGATTGACCATGACCAAAATAATGAGAAGGTAAAGCTTTAATTACAACGAGGCATTAACAAAATTTAATTACAACATTCACTTTTTAATTTAATTTTGGAAAAAGATGTGGAGTCCGTTCATTAGTGATGAAATTTTTTTATATTCTCTTTTCTTTATAAAAAGATGAGCTTTGGGTACTAAGTTATTCTATTATATAGTATTTATAAATATGTTTTGCTTTATGTTCTATAAATATTCATTTTTCATTATGTATGATTATATAATTGCTATTAATTCACCAAGCTTGTGTCAATTCTGATAGCAACCTTGTTGTGAAGTTGCGTTTGGATAGATGTATATACCAGAGCATCGTCGTTGGATGTACACTAGAATAAATCCTCATTAAAATAAATTGTCACAAGAGTTCATGTGGGGGTAGATGAATTTATTTCTATTGCAATAGAACTTGATGTCTTTAAACAGGAAGGAAAATTTAGATGTCCATGCTCAAAATGTAAGTACTTGAGATTTCATGAGCCGGATGAGATAAGACAACATTTGTATAGGAAAAATTATTACTTTTGGGATAACCATGGGGAAACCCCACCACCCATATATGATAGAAGTGGTGAAGTTGATCCATTATTTGATGAGCTGAATACATATGAGCAAATGGTTATTGATGCTGGAGGCCCTAGTTTCTACATTGATCCTAAACCAGAGGAACCCAATCCTAGCTATGCAAAGTTTTATGATTTGTTATGTGCTGCAGAATCTCCCTTGTGGGATGGATGTGAGGTTCACTTTGTGCTATCAATTGCAGTCAGAATTTGAGTATAAAGTCATATTACAATATTCCAGAGAGGTGTATTGATGAAATAATCACATTGATAAAGGAGGTACTACCCTCTAGTAATCGAATGCCTAATAACTTTTATCAAACTAAAAAATTGGTGTCTCAACTTAGATGTGGATATGAGAAAATCGATTATTGTCCAGGTGGTTGTATGTTGTATTATGGGGATGATGCAAATAAGAATGCTTGTAAATTTTGTGGAGAATCTCGTTTAAAGGAAATTGTGTTAATAAATAACCGAAAGAAAGAAATCTCGAACAAACAGATGTGGTATTTACCTATAATTCCCCGATTACAAAGATTCTATGCCTCTGATGTAACGACAAAACACATGACATGGCATCATGAGAATCAACGTGAGATGTTATCACACCCATCAGATGGTGAAGCGTGTAAGCATTTTAATCAAAAGCACCCCATATTTGCATCAGAACCAAGAAATGTAAGATTAGGACTGTGTTCCGATGGGTTCAGTCTATTCAATCGTGATTCCAAAGTGTATTCTTGTTGGCCTGTGATCTTGACCCCATATAATCTTTCTCTAGCCATGATGCCTCTTCTTCAAGGGTGCAACCTGCCGTTCATGATGAAAATTTTGGAAATAGTATGCTTAATGATGCTAATATGGATTTTAGGGTTGATGAAGATGTGGGGAATGATGATGATTATGGAGACTATTGATTTATTTGTGTTAACTTATTTTTTGTTGAAGGATTTGAGGGTCGTTGGTGATGTTATTACTTTTAGGATTGTTGATTTGTTTCTTTTGTGTTGGACAAAATATATCGTACATTTGGAAATATTTGATATCGACCTTTTATGATATTATATTTGCACGTTGCTCATAGATTAACTATTTTAGAGGGTCAAAAGTATTTATAGAAATATTCCAACAATTGGAATGTTTTTAATTCCAAAATAAAAAAAATCTGTTGGAATTGTTGTCGGAATGTTTTCCAACAAAAAAATGTTGGAATTTTTTTCTTATGTTCCAATGGAAATATACTATTGGAATTATCGTTGGAATTAATTCCAACAATATAATATTGTTGGACATAACGTTAGAATAATCATTGGAGTTCATTCAATGATTATATGTTCCAACGGATTAATACCATTAGAATCATCGTTGGACTAAATTCAAATAGCATAACTCCATTGGAATTACTGTTGGAATATTCGTTGGATTTTATTCCAACAATTGGATATTCCAACGGATAAATACTGTTGGAACTATCATTGGAATATTTTTTCATTGGAATTTTAATTGGAATTTTGGCATTCCAACGACCATTTTACCAACGGCTCATTTTCCGTTGGAATTTTCGTTGGAATCGATAATTCCAACTGGAATTGGTAAAATTCCAACGGATTTTTTCTGTTGGAATTTCAATGTTTTCTTGTAGTGTTGGTTAATCCCTCGAAAAAGTGGTAATAATGAGCATGACATTTTGAAATTCCATCACTAAATAATATCTCATATAATGCATTTTTTCAATTGCAGAAGACGAATGAACAACACATGTTCCGAACAAATGGTCTAGCACACTATCAACATTTGGAAACAAAATTTGTATCACATTGTTTTGGTCTAGTGGATGATGGTACTTTGGAGGAAGAGGAGTTTCATTAACTACAAAATGAAATTGTCAAAGACAAACAAATCCACTATGATGAACATTTAGATGAAGGTTATCCTTTTCCGTCAGACAACTCACCTGGGTTACATGATCATTAATGTTCAGCATAATTACCTAACCTATAATTTTTCCGCAATTTATTTGAAAATGGCTTTATTGTGTGCAACCATGGCTTTGTAATAGCGTCTTACTCCAGGGTTGAGGTTGCCTACTTCTCCCGTAATGATACTATTTAAATTTTATGCTTGTAGGTTAGTAGACAACCCACTTGGGTTCAATGTCACGTTGGATTAACAACGTTATTTGCAAAATAATATTTTGTTGTTATTTGGAAATATTTTGCAATTTATCCTCAGACTACAATGAATCGTTACCATTTCGAGAATGTTTATAACTAATGAGGTAGAGGTATTTAGGGAGTGCACAATTATCATAACACATTGTTGATACACTTTGCATGAATAATTTTAAATGTTATTATAAAACAAATCAAGTAAAAGCTTGTGTGATTTTCTCATAACTTATCATAAAAATTATTTAATGCCATTGTTATTGGTATTCCTTTTAAGAAAAAGGATATACAATAGCATTATCATCTACAAATTTAAAATTCACACGTTGCTCTCGATTATTTACTCTGGGGGTATAACTATTCAATTTCAACATCTCTAAAGTTATATATTACCATAATTACAATGTTATATCTATATATTGACGTTTTATTTGGTTGGAAAAAAACATTCAATCATTTGGGATCATTTAATAAATTTTAGAAGAGCATGTCAATTGTCCACAAGCAAAAAAACTATCTAAAAGTTATATTTCTATAGATGAATAGTTTAGTAATTTATTTATTCTTTAGTATATCACTTAATTAATAGATTTTGGCAGTCTTAAGGTTAATTTTATTTAATAAAGGTTTAACTATAATTAGATAAATTAGACAATGACGACGTAAATTTTAACACAAAATTTTTTCATGAGAGTTCTATTCGAAAAGTTTTTAAGTAGTTAGGGTAAACCCTAGGGGCATATTTGTAAATTATACCAAAAATAAATTCTTAAATTGAAGGTATAATTACAAAAACACTCTTGAAGTTCAGACTATTTCTACAGACAAATCAGTGAGGTCTGAAAATAACAAAAAAAAAATTAGATTTGATTATGTCTTATATTTTTCCCGTGACAAGCAATAAACATTTCCAAAGCCCCTGTGATATTCTTAAAGTTTTACATTTTCACCTTAAATTTTAGATGGAATCAAACATGAGGGGAGCTTTTGGTAATTAAAATTTTAGCTTCACGTTTTTTTTTAATTAGCACAAACCTCAGTTGGTCTGTTGCAAGTGTCCCTAAATTCAATAATAATAAGACAAAATAAATAATACTAATATTAAATTAGAAAAGTGTTTGTGGAATAGTTGATACAAAAATCAGACTAAACAATTATAAAATAATTCCGCACAAAATTACGGCACATGCATAACAAATTTAAATGCAATAATCATTTCACGTAAAACTGTCACGCCCCAAATTTATATACCCAATAAAATAAATAGCATCCAATAGGGTACAACCCAAATATTCAAACTTAGGCTCATCAAGAGCTATTATCTAAGTACGAGCAACTAAAAATAGAAATACAACGGAAGTCTATAAATCATAATATACAATTATAATAGAGTTGTAACTCACCTAACTATTACAAGATAAAATAGTTATATTGTTCAAGCGCTGATGGATAAGCCCTTCAACCAGAAACCACTATGTAGAGTCAACTTTGAGCTAGAAGTCTCATGTCAGTCTCATCGATCTCAAAGTATTCAGTCTCTGAAATATTTTATAAAATCGTGGGGTGAGCTAAACGAGCCCAGTGAGTGGGGAAGTGGAATGCACAGTTAAGAAGATAATTTTATTTCATGATTTCATGATGCACAAACAATAAAAAAACATTCCCAGTGATCACCCCTTAGAACAGGAAAAGCAACAACAATTTATTAGATATTCAGTTTTAGCCGTCGATTTAGTCAGTCAGTTTGTCAATCAGTCAGTCCCGTGAACAGTAAATGTAGGATCTGTATTGATCAGACACAGATCTTTCCGTTCTCCTTATAACTCCTAATAGTATTTGGCTGAAGCCCAATCACATTATCCCTCCCAGTTGGCTCGACGTTTCTTTAGCTATGGGCTTTTACCCAAAGATCGTCATATTCCGAGAATATACCGTTCTACGACCCAAGTTCTATCGCCGTCTTCGGCCCGACCCAAAAGTGGGAGTAGGCAAATGGGTAGTCAAACAAGGATCACAGGCAATCTGTTCGATCCATTGTCTAACCTACCCACGCCGCAATGAACTTAGTCAGTAAATATTTTTGTCGACATGACATTTATTTGCCCCAAAGGTCAAGTCAAGCAGTAATTAGAGTTATGACATGAATATAAATGTACATTCAAATCATAAATAACACAATTAATATTTTCCCTTAACAAACTAAATACTCCTGAAAGAAACAAGAAGACAACAATCATAGAACAATCTTATATTGTGAGCTACGTGAAAATGATGATCGTGAAATTTACGAATTTATAAGCAAACCAATTTTTCTTTAGAAAACGATAATTTGCCCACCTTTGATCAAATCAAGTAGAGAGGTAATTTAGACACCAAAGCTACTTCTCGTGCTTCCTTGCGAGCCATTTGCTTCCCGCTCTCCACTGCCTTTCTTTTTTTTTTTTCCTTTCTTTTTCTCTCTTCCTTTCTTTTTTGGTGCCGAGTTCTCTCTTGTTCTCTGTTTCTTTTTCTTTTGTTTTTAGTACTCACTAATTGTTCTCCATATTAATTTGTGTGAGTGAGATATACATATATGTCCTTTAAATCGAGCGAAGAACTAATTACACGTGTGTGGCAAGTGTGTGCACCAAATAGATGATTAGTGTACCTATAGGCTACATATATATCTTAAGGCGGCTACGTATGCACACGTAAAGGATGAAGTTAATCTATTCATGAACTAATCTGATGTGTGTTTACATAATATATAGAAAACTTAAGAGTTAAGCTATTAATTCACGTGTGTGTATATTATTTAATATTATACATGTATATATGTATTTTTAATATTAGTTCTAATTATCAACTAAGTTAAGCTACATGCTTGAGATTACTAAAGTGGCATTTCCGAATCGTCAAAATCAGGTGCCTGCAAAGTTACACATAGATATCAATTATATATTCTTCTTTTATACTCAATATCTTATTCGTCTATATATATATGTACATTACTCCTTGTTACACATATCTGTTAAAATACAAATTATATATTCAATTATAATACGTATTATTTTTTAATCTATAAGGTCCTGCATTATTTTGTAATACTATATATTTAAAAATGTTATCTCTTTCACAAAAAAATGTTATTTTTATTTAATATTTTTTAACCATCATCATATATTTTATTAGACTTGACATTTGAGTGTCTACTAGTATTTATATTATGCCTTCCAATTGAAAAAAATCGAATCACAAAATGCCATAGTAATTAAATATTTGATCAAATGAGTTGTTTAAGGCTAGGATATTACATTCTTCCCTCCTTAAAAGAATTTGGTCCCCTAATTCCTTCTTAAATTAGTTCTAGACATTACAAAGATCTGGCTTATTCATCTCGCACTAATGCTAGAAATAATACTAAATTTCCCAAGTATTTTCTACCCAACTTGTGCTTGTAATATCAGTCAATTGTAACTGAGAAACACTTACGGTGGGTTAATCATAAGCATTAAAAATAAAAATAAAATTGGTATTCGATTTAATCCACCAATGATACTTAAGCAATTAAATCATTTCCTTATTTCCATAATCAAGCCCTATTTCATGCAGCTCGCACTCACGTATATGGATCCCCTTCTAGTCATCCTGTGAGAGTAATTTTCTCAGTCCTACACCTATAGGACGCATTAAAAGCCTATTTCACTACTTTTTAGTTTTAAGACAAAAAGGAAAAGTCTATCACTAAGTCATAATCAATTATACGTTCCTTCAATCCTAAGACCCTCAAGTACTCAGAATTAAATGTTCTAAAGAACATCATCTCTTTGTATTTTCCAAACACACGTAAACCCAAATATGCACAAGAGGATCCTACACCTTATTATAATATTGGTACATCATTTACATAGTCATTCATATACAGTCCCAAAATTAAATGTCATTCACGTGTTACTGTTATACCCAAAATAAATACTATTTATCTAGATCAGTGGCTATCTATATCGTCATAATACTTTTACGCATTCATGTGCATATATACTACCTAATAGATTACTCATACAAAATTTTGAAGTCATAATCTATTAAGAACTTAACCCAATCGTCTCATCGCGATGTGTTGCATCATTCACATCATTTATTTTCTTCTCTTTCACGCTTATTTATTCTCTGAGATCCTTTAGTGGTTTGTTGATTGTTGTTTCTTATAGCGCAATCTCTCACCTGATGCTGATCGTTGCCAAAACTAAGGCATTTTCCCATTTTTTTCCCAACACTGTGATAGTTCATGTCCTTTTATGTTACAGTAAGAACATTTCATTGGTACCTCTGGTTTCTTTTCTTTTTCAACATCACAAGTCATTTCGTGATTTATCTTCTGAGTTTTCTTTCCATGTTCTGCTGCCTGGTTGGACGATGATGGTTTGAATTTATCACTCGTCTTGTTCTACTGCCTTTGATGTTCATTTTCGTTTTGATCGAAAGTACTGCGAGGTTACTTGGTCCGGATGCCTAAAGGATCACATGATTTATTCTTCTTCTAGTGTATAATTGTTGGCAATATATCAACTTGTTTTAGCAGCACAATTATATGCTCTTTTTGTTGTTGGTTTAATTCTTCTGCTTGGTGCAGGTTTTGTGTCAACTGCTGGCTTTGCTGATACAAAATAGAGTTCTCATGGTTTAACTCATCTACGAGGTTTTCTAAATGGAAAATATGATCTCGCATCTTTTGCATTTCCTCACTAGAGTTGGTGTCAAGTCTAGAACTCCATATAAACCACTCCCTTCCTGAGGCCATTCCTAAACACAAACTATACCTTAGTTAATATATCAATCAAATTATAAAGAAAGTATGATATACACAAATTCATTATATCGGTTAATATTTGAGTGCTACTTCAAATCAACACTGGATATGGAACAATCAGGATCCAAACCTAGACAATATTCCAACATCAAATAATCACTAACCAATTTAACATTTAAGAAAACTTATCCGCCACTTAGGTATATCTCAACTAATCATATCTCCCCTATGAAGCCTCAGAACACTGACATGCAAGCCAACCATTATAAAACTAGTAATGATAAAAAAGGAATACAACTTTAGACAAGAAAAGAAAGGCGCTACACATCTTTAATAAAGGTTATGCATAAGAAAGAGTGAAAGAAAATTAATATCTCAAATAGACAACAACTCACTCCAAGGATGATACGGAATACAAAGTGAGGTTAGCCAGAAGTTATATGCAAATTCAACGAAAGGAAATAACGCGAACAAGGATGACGATTTCCGAGAGATTAAAAAGAAAATCTCAGAATCAAATTGGACTATTTCAAGAGTAGATGTGCTTAAAAGAATTTAACATTTAGAAGACAAACAACAAGCAGAATGAACGATTGACAATATCATAAGTAAAGGTCGATGCCAAAAGTGAGGGGAAGTGGAGTTCATAATTCACTCGGATTTAAGAAAATTACAACCACGAATAATAAATCGGTACCACTAAAAGATAATCTATACAATTCAGTGAAAAGGTTCTGATGAAAGATCAGGATGTTACTCCAATAAGCAATATCTCCCAACAGAAATGAGAAGATGCTTGAGATCTCAATGACACAATAGACATTGTCACTCTTGAGAGAATTCATCAAAATGATATTCTTCTTAAGATATATATTCTGGTGTCTAGAAATTAAAATCGTGAATCACTTGATGAGAGGAATAAATAGCCACTAAACACATTAAGTGACTTGAAACAACGAATGAGAGCAAAACAACATCTATAGGGAAAGATTATTGAGAAAGAAAATGACACGAGATGAAGGAGGGAAAATCCAAAAGATGTAGGTATGTAAAAGCATCATAAATGATCACTTAGCTAGTAAAGATACAAAACAGGTTACAATACGAAGATAATTCAGCTTTCATTATAAATAGTTATTAGCGAATGAAAGCTAAGCACAGAATAGACGAACTTTGAACGAAAATGAAAGTTTGCAAGAAGCTTGAATGAAGCATCCGAAATGATCATTTAGCTAGAAGGTAACAAAACAAGCTATGATATGAAGATAATCAAGGTTTCAGTTTAGACAGTTCTTTCTCGAATGAACGCCAAATATAAAACATGTAGAATAGATAAAACCTGATTGAGAATGAAAGTTTGCAAAGCAATTTGAATGGATTTGAATCAAATTAAGTTGACTACAAAGTATCTATAGTATGTCTTAGGAGCTTGCAACAAGACACTATAACCTTGATTTCTGCATAAGTTTCTAATGATCTCCAAACAATGATATGATGTTATACTCTTAAAAAAGAAACTAGAGCTCAAGGAAGCAGTAATACTAAGATAAAATATGTAAAATCAGATGTTCTTTAGTATAGAAGATGCACTTTTCATGCTTAATAATCCCAAAGATAAACAATACTCGTCTAATTAATCAAACACTAAGATTGCGAGTACGTAATCCTCAGACTACCACCACATAAAACCCAAATTCATCACCCAAACTCAATTCTTAAGGTCTTACAATCGTGATAACCCAACTACAAACCGAAGATCATATCATGGGTCAGCTCAGGTGTATATCTTTTTACACCCAAGCTCTGATACCACTCTAACTATCACGCCCCAAATTTACATACCCAATAAAATAAATAGCATCCAATAGGGTACAACCCAAATATTCAAACTTAGGCTCATCAAGAGCTATTATCTAAGTACGAGCAACTAAAAATAGAAATACAGCCGAAGTCTATAAATCATAATATACAATTATAATAGAGTTGTAACTCACCTAACTATTACAAGATAAAATAGCTATATTGTTCAAGCGCTGATGGATAAGCCCTTCAAGCAGAAACCACTATGTAGAGTCAACTTTGAGCTAGAAGTCTCGTGTCAGTCTCATCGATCTTAAAGTATTTGGCAGATGCGTGTGGGCGCTGCAGCGCCCAACGCCCGGCGCTGCAGCGTCTGGGCGAAAGTTGGTGAGCGATGCATGTGGCCGCTGCAGTGCCCAACGCCCGGCGCTGCAGCGCCCGGGAAGCAATATTGCAACGTCGTGTTGGGCGCCACAGTGCCCATGCCCGGGCGCCGCAGCACCCGGGGCGGATTTTCCTATGTTGGCCTACCTTTTTCTTGGATCTTTGTGGGGTTATAAATAGAGACATGGGGGCGAGAATTCAGGCATCTTGGACCCTTGGGAAGACAAGAAAACAGCTACAAGACAAGGAAGAAGGCTTGGTACATCTTGGGAAGAGCTTGGAGAAGAAGATTGGAGGCTCTATCATCTAGAAATATAGAAGATCCCTCAACTCTTGTTCTTATTTTGTTGCTTTCTTCATATCTTGTAAGATGTATTGTTATATTCTTATGGATTCATTTTCTGTAATCATGAGCTAAACTCTATAATTCTAGAGGGATGATGTAATCTATGTTTGAATTTATGTTTTGAGATTGTGGTTTGTCAATCTAGATCTATCAATTTATTTGTGCTATTTGGATCTATTGCTTCTAAATTACTTGATCAATAATTTAGAGTGTTTGGTGTATTTGATTTGACACTTGAGAGAGGTAATTGAATACATGACCTTGGAATAGCATAACCTAGGATTTCATAGAATTGAGAGATTTGTGAATCCTTTGAAGTCATTTATCAAGATTCATAGTTTTTTTTGAGATTTCAATTGGTGATTTTTATAGAGATATTGATTTCCCAATTGAAATCTAAAATCATTTGGCACTCGAGAGAGAAAATGATTATTGTAGAAATCTTGACTTATAAATTGGTAATTGATGATTGATAAACCATATTGATAAAATAAGGGATAACTAGATTCATCACACCTCTAGAATTCATTTAATCATTTGGATAAACTCATTTGTATTTTCATATTCTTAATTTATTTGTCATTCTAGTATAATAAACTCCCTCAAATATTGAATTTCTAAATAAAGTTAGACTACTATATTATAGTACTTAGCAATAATTCGATAATTATTCCATGTGGATACGACAACCTTACTTTCACTATATTAAAACTTGACACCGTAGACTTGCGGTTAGAAAAATTATCTAACAAGTTTTTGGCGCCGCGTTCTTGGGGAATAATTCATCTTATTTGCGCTAATATTATTACTTAGTAGTTTTACTTTAATTTAGATTGGTTTTTGTTAAAATAGGGTTATTGTCATTTTTGTGTTCTCTTGTTGATGCGAAGAAATAAAAGTGCTAATTTAATCTTATTTGATCCAGAAATTGAACGAACACTCCGAAAGATTAGAGCCGCACGAAGAATCGAATTCACAAAAATGGCAGAAATGGTGAAGAGGAAAACCGCTTACCCCTTATTGCACCACCGGAGAGGGCCATTCGGGATTATTTTCGACCAACCACGAATCAAAATTATTCGGGCATTGTTCGCCAACCTATCAATGGGAATAATTTTGAATTGAAGCCGGCCCGATAAACATGGTGCAACGCAGAATCAATTCGGGAAAGTGTCGTAGACGACCCGAATGCTCATCTGGCTATTTTTCTTGAGATATGTGACATTATAAAAATGAATGGGGTTCCCGATGAAGCTATTCGGTTGAGGTTATTTCCGTTTTCACTTCGCGATAAAGCTAGACAATGGCTTCAAACCTTCCCACCCGGAAGTATCACTAGTTGGGAAAATCTCACCAAAATTCATGGCAAAAATTTTTTCCACCTAACAAGACACTTCAACCGAAAAGTGAGATTGCTCAATTTCATCAACTCGACTTTGAGCCACTCTCGAAGCTTGGGAGCTATTCAAAGAATTATTGAGGAGGTGTCCACAACACGGGTGCATGCAGATTGGCAAAAAGTTCAATATTTCTACAATGGTATGAATGGGCATTCGAGAACTATAATAGATGCTGCAGCGGGAGGTACATTGATGGCTAAAACTCCAAGTGAAGCCATGCTTTTACTAGAAGAAATGGCTGCCAATAGTTATCAATGGCCTTCTGAGAGATCTACGCCAAGAAAAGTTGTCGGTGTTCTTGAACTTGATACTATGTCCGCATTAGCTTCTCAAATTTCCGCATTGTCAAAGAAAATTGCCACTCTAAATTCGGGTGGAACACAACAAACAGAGGCTATTATGGAGGTAAGTCAAGAAGTGGTGAATCCCGATTTGGAGCAAGCCAATTATGTGAACAATCGGGGTTTCAACAATAGAGGGAATCAATTGCCAACGCATTATCATCCGGGACTTCACAATCATGAGAATTTCTCGTATAGCAATACGAGAAATGTGTTGCAACCACCTCCAGGATTTCAAAATCAAGCAAGTACGAGTACACACGTGGGAGAACAAAAGCCGTCTTTGGAAGAATTACTTAGTTCATTCCTTGTAGAATCAAGAGCAAGGATGAACAAGGCCGATTCTAACATAGAAAATTTGGGTTCAAGGGTTACAACAATTGAAAGTCATCTCAAATCTTTGGGGACACATGTGGGTCAATTGGCCACGGCTATTAATTCACAACAGAAAGTTGATACGTTTCCAAGTAACACCGAGGTGAACCCACGTGAGCATTGCAAGGCCATTAAGTTGAGAAGTGGAATGGAATATGATGAACCAAAGATGCCTACCCACGCCACCAATGAACCAGAAGCAAGCTCTGAAACACTCCACAATGAAGAGGGCATTGATAAGCAATCAGAAAGTGCGAAAAATGAGGTAAAACCAATTTCCAATTCGATAATGTATTACCAAATTCTCTTCCTTTTCCACGAGGGTTTCGAAAGAAAAAGTTGGACGCTCAATTTTCCAAGTTCTTGGAAATATTCAAGAAAATTCACATCAATATTCCTTTTGCCATGCACTTGAGCAAATGCCAAATTATGCAAAATTCATGAAGGATGTGATGTCGAGAAAGAGAAGGTTGGAGGCATACGAGACGGTCAATCTCATAGAAGAGTGTAGCGCCATTTTGCAAAGAAAGCTACCACAAAAATTAAGAGATCCGGGGAGTTTCACTATCTCTTGCACTATTGGTGATTCTTATTTTAATAAATTTCTTTGTGATTTAGGTGCTAGCATTAATCTTATGTCGTTATCTATTTTCAGGAAACTTGGCCTTGGAGAGATAAACGCCGTCCACCATCACATTGCAATTAGCCGATAGATCACTCACCTACCCAAGAGGAGTGATTGAAGATGTGTTGATCAAAGTGGATAAATTCATATTTCCGGCGGACTTTGTGGTGTTGGATATGGAGGAAGATCATGAAATGCCATTAATTCTTGGAAGACCTTTTCTAGCAACGGGACGAGCTCTAATTGACGTGCAATGAGGAGAGTTAACATTATGGGTAAATGATGATGAGGTATTGTTTAACATTTATAAAGCAATGAAATTTCAAGAAGAACCTCAAACATGTCATTTTATTGATATGATCGAACAATGTGATCAAACGGAGGTTATAAAACAAGATTTAAAAGATCCATTAGAACATTGTTTGATTAATTCAATAATGAAATGTGATGAGGAAGTTAGTGATGATATTAATTTGCTTGAGTTTATTCTTTCCCTTGCAGCTAAAGAAATTGTAAAAGAAAAACAAAAGGAAGAATTAGAAAATGCCAATATTGAAAATATTCCGAAAGGTACTTTAGAACTAAAGGAACTTCCGGAACATCTTCAATATGCATTTTTGGGAAAGGATAAAACTTACCTGGTAATTGTTTCTGCTTCATTATCTTCACCCAAATTGGATAAGTTGTTGCGTGTGCTTCGTGAGCATAAGTCGGCTTTGGGTTGGTATATTTCTGATTTGAAAGGTATAAGTCCTTCTATTGTAATGCACAAAATTTTAATGGAAGAGTCTTATAAACCATCTATTGAGCACCAAAGACGACTTAATCCCGCAATGAAAGAAGTTGTGAGAAATGAGGTTTTAAAGTGGCTAAAGGCAGGTATCATTTATGTCATTTCTGATAGTTCATGGGTGAGTCCAGTACAGGTTGTTCCTAAAAAGGGAGGTATGACAGTTGTGAAAAATGATAACAATGAATTAATTTCTACACGAACTGTCACAGGATGGCGAGTATGTATTGATTACAAGAAACTGAATAAAGCTACTCGTAAGGATCATTTTCCCCTCCCTTTTATTGATCAAATGTTGGACAGGTTGGCAGGTTACGAATACTATTGTTTTCTTGATGGTTATTCAGGGTACAATCAAATCGCCATTGCCCCTGAGGATCAAGAAAAGACCACGTTTACATGGCCATATGGTACTTTCGCATTTCACAGGATGCCATTTGGATTATGTAATGCACCTGCTACTTTTCAGAGGTGTATGGTGGCGATTTTTCATGGTATGGTTGAGGAAATCATGGAGATTTTTATAGATGATTTTTCTGTTTTTGGTACTTCTTTTGACCATTGTTTGCATAACTTATCTCTTGTTTTGCAACGTTGTGAGGAAACTAATCTTGTACTTAATTGGGAAAAATGTCACTTTATGGTCAAAGAAGGTATTGTACTTGGGCATCGTATTTCTTGTACAGGTTTGGAAGTTGACAGGGCGAAAGTTGTGGCTATTGAAAAGATACCTCCACCTTCAAATGTGAAGGGCATAAGAAGCTTTTTAGGGCATGCAGGATTTTATAGGAGATTTATAAAAGATTTTTCAAAAATTGTTAAACCACTTTGTAATCTCCTTGAAAACGATGCTATCTTTTGCTTTGATGAGTCTTGTTTGCAGGCATTTGAACAGATAAAAAAGGCACTTGTTTCAGCGCCTATCATGATAGTGCCGGATTGGACCCAACCATTTGAGCTTATGTGCGATGCAAGTGATTATGCAGTGGGTGCCGTTCTTGGTCAGAGGCGAGACAGAATTTTTAAAGCAATTTACTATGCGAGCAGGACCATGGACAATGCCCAACAAAACTACACCACCACAGAAAAAGAGATGTTGGCGGTAGTTTTTGCATTTGATAAATTCTGAGCATACTTGGTGGGTATAAAAGTGATTGTTTATACGGATCATGCGGCAATCCGATATCTTTTCTCAAAAAAAGATGCAAAACCTCGGTTAATTCGATGGATTTTGCTCTTGCAAGAATTTGATATTGAGATTCGGGATAAAAAAAGGAAGCGAAAATGTGGTTGCCGACTATCTATCCCGCCTTGAGCAACCTCACGAGGTGATTGAAAGCCCAATAAAAGAATCATTTCCAGATGAAAAAATCATGCGTGCCGAGACATCATTACCTTGGTACGCAGATTTTGTTAATTACCTTGCGGGAGGCGTTTTGCCACCGGACTTGACTTCACACCAAAAGAAAAAATTCCTACATGATGTTAAGTCTTATTTGTGGGATGATCCGTTACTGTTCAAGGGATGCGCTAATTCTATCATTCGCCGTTGTGTTCCTAAGGAAGAAATTAGAGAGATTCTTCAACATTGTCATTCCTCATCTTACGGGGGGACATTTCGGGCCAACCCGAACAAATTTTGCAAAGGTACTACAATCTGATTTTTATTGGCCAACATTATTCAAAGATTGTTATGCTTTTGTAAAGACTTGTGATCGATGCCAAAGGGTTGGTAATATTTCACGGCGTCATGAGCTTCCTTTGACAAACATAATGGAGGTGGAGTTGTTTGATGTATGGGGTATTGACTTTATGGGGCCATTTCTCGCGTCCTATGGAAATTTGTACATTTTGCTTGCGGTTGATTACGTCTCCAAGTGGGTTGAGGCGATTGCTACACCAACGAATGATGCTAAGGTAGTACTCAAATTCTTGCACAAGCATATTTTCACCCGGTTTGGTACTCCTCGAGCTATTGTAAGTGATGAAGGTACGCATTTTTGTAATAAATTATTTAATAACCTTCTTGCTAAATTTGGTGTGCGTCATAAGATTGCACTTGGTTACCATTCCGCAATCTAATGGTCAAGCCGAAATTTCTAATCGTGAAGTGAAACAAATTTCTGAAAAAATGGTGAGTTTTAATCGAAAGGATTGGGCACAAAAGCTCGATGATTCTTTATGGACTTATCACACGGCTTATAAAACACCCATTGGTATGTCACCATATCGATTGGTGTTTGGTAAAGCGTGCCATTTGCCGGTTGAACTTGAGCATCGAGCTTATTGGGCAATTAAGAAGTTGAATTTTAACTTGAAAGAGGCCGGTGAAAACCGATTACTTCAATTAAACGAAATGGAAGAATTTCGTCATGAATCATATGAAAATGCCAAAATGTATAAAGAAAAAACAAAAAAATGGCATGATCAAATGATTTTGCGACGTGAATTCTTACCCGGCCAACAAATGTTATTGTTCAATTCTAGATTGAAACTCTTTCCAGGTAAGCTCCAATCGCGATGGTCCGGGCTATTTGTGGTTGAACGTGTGTTTCCCTATGGTGCCGTCGAGTTAAGAGGAAACGATGGGAATTCGTTCCAAGTAAACGGACAATGATTGAAACATTATTTCGGGAACGAAGCAAGGAAGGTTTTAAATCTTCCACTTGGTGATGAAATTTCTTGAGCCCGAGTAGTTGAGTCCGGCTAACGACTATAAATTTAGCGCTTCTTGGGAGGCAACCCAAGTGAATTTCGTGTGATCGCATTTTTTTTGTGTGATTTTATTTTCTTTTATTTTGGCGTGTTTTTATTTGAATTTTGGTGTGATTTTTGTGTGAATTATTTTGGGTGTGATTCTAAATCTTTGATTTGTTTTTCAATTATAATTATATATATATATAAAAAAGAGAGAGACGGGTGGGCGCTGCATCGCCGCCCAGGCCATGCCAGCGCAGACACGAGGAATCAAACATTTTGGATCATGCGTGGCGTGCGTGGCTGCCGCAGCAATGCCCCGACCTCTTCTGCAGCGCCCGACCCCTAGTCTTTGCGCGCCGCCCGATCGTTTTAAGCCAAATAAAGGCTGGGTCGGTCAGCTAGTGTTTTAAAAAAACACAACACCCACACCCTCAACTCCCATTTCCTCTTCTTCTACAAAAATCCCACCTAGTCTTCCATTTAACATCATTCAAGTGGGCAATTGAACAAGTTGATCATCAAATTCATCTTATTCATCAATTGGGTAAGTGAGCTTCATTGTAC
This sequence comes from Rehmannia glutinosa, assembly GCA_016081115.2. Lineage (NCBI taxonomy): Eukaryota > Viridiplantae > Streptophyta > Magnoliopsida > Lamiales > Orobanchaceae > Rehmannia > Rehmannia glutinosa. The sequence continues at coordinate 123,693 of JABTTQ020002662.1, read as the reverse complement.
ATCATCTTTTGCAAAATTTTCAAGCCTAGGTTAAAAATGTGGGAATTTTCATTATCATTATAATTTCAAAATTCATGATAAATTCTTGATAAATTGTGATGATATATGACTATTATGTGCTTGAATTGGTTGGTGTTGAAAATTGGGCATAAATTGAATTTCAAATTTGGTGTTGACCTCTTCTTTGCATATATGCCTACAAGGTGTTTGTGAAAATGTCTCAAAGAAAATTATTACACTTAGGCATTTGTCATCATTGTGTACTAAATGGTATTTTATCATGAATTGATGACAAGGTTGCATAATTCTTGAGTAGTGGCGAAATTCCTAACCCCCTAACTCGTATTGTGCGTTCTATGTGTTATTTTGCTTGTGTTATTTTCTAGGTGATTTCCAGATCAATTACAATGCCAAGAACAAAGAATGCAAGAAAGGGCAAAAGTGTAGCAAGTACTTCCGAAGAACATGATGAACATGATGAACACCGTTTTATTAACTTGGAAGCACAACGGTTGTACAATGAAACACTATGCACGAAGAGTATTACGGTAGAACGGGGATTGCAACCGGGGCCGAATGATGGTGAGCTTGCACAAATGATACACCAAAAGCGATGGAAGAAACTTTGTGCCCAACCTCAACCATTCGCACCGAATATTGTTCGAGAATTTTATGCGAATGCGAATGCGGCGTCCCTAGATGGCAATGAAACGGATATTTTTGCACATGGAATGGAAGATATACACACTAATGCATCAGCGATAAGGAAATACTATGGACTACCGAAGGTGGATCACTCACCGTATGTTGAATTTGTCTCGCAACCACCAAGTATGGAGACGATTTGTAATACCTTATGTCGGCCTGGAACTGAGGTACGTCATATTAAAGTTGTGGGAGGTGCTTCTGCTTTTCCCCACACGAGTCTTAGTAGGTATGGGCGAGATTGGTATCACTTCATATGCCACAATTTGATACCAACCAAGCATGTCAGTGATGTCACTAAGGAACGAGCTCATCTTTTATATGCATTAGTTACTGACATACAATTCGACCTAGCGGTAATTATTGCAAGTTCCCTTCGTTACAAAATTCTACACCCCAAGTTCGGGGGACTAGTCTTACCGAGTTTAATTTGTGGGCTATGTAAAAAGAAGGGTGTTATGTGGGATAGCTCCGAGCCGTTGGAAAAGCCTAAAGGACCTATAGATTCGGCTACTATTGCTTCCTATGACGAATGGGCAGGCGGTGTGCCTAATCCGAAGGGTGCGGGATATATTCTTGATCCCGAATTTGCCTTACCAGCTATTGAGCCTATACTCACGCCCAACCACAGAATATCGACGCTCCATCCGGTTCAGCGGCAAGACATTCTCGTTTCAGACGCTCACATCACGATAACAACCCTTCGACGCATTAGTTCGTGAAATGCGAGAATTGAGAAGGGCTTTTGTAGCTGAGCAACGCCACAGAGCGGCACGGGAAGAATATGTGAATGAGCACAACCGAGTACTTGCCCAGATTTATGGCTAGACGCACCCACAGTTCCAGTTCCCGACACCACCACCACCGGGTCCTATTGCTCACTTTTCACCACACGACTCCGATGAGGAGTCCTAGGCGCTCCGGCTACCAAGAAAGTTTTTCTCACTCTCCATTGAGGACAATGTTCAATTTAAGTTTGGGGGGGTGTAATCTGTTTTTGTGTCTTTTGAGTCATGTGTTTTTTGTGTCTTTTGAGTCGTAAAAAAAAAATCAAGTTGAGTCGAGTCGGGTAGTTTGCTGAACTATAGAACTGCATGACTAAGTAGATTTGTTGATTACGAGTTGAACTGTCACAAGAGCATGCCTTTAAAGTGGTGATCTATATTTTGCTTCATTGAATTTCATATTCATGCATAATTCTGTTAACTTATTTGAAAATGATTAATGAAGTTGAGTGTTGCTTGTATGATCCCACCGGATTCTAGAACTTGTTCGATCACTAATTGAGGCGAAATCCTAGGTGAAATAACATTAGGGAAATGATTTAGGCCATCTTTGAATGAGCTAGAGCCAAAATGCCTACCTTTATACGATATAATTTCACTAGTGTCCCCTTTTGAGCCTATTAAACCTGTTCTTTGGCAACTTATCTTTTACCTTGAGCTTACATGCGAAAATCCTAATTACCTATCACTCATACACACAAAATGATTGAAGGTTGAAGAGAATATGATAAGTAGGGTATGTGTTCACTCACATGAAGTTGTCGAGAAAAAGAAAATATGAAACCCCATGTGTTAAAATATGCAAAAGATTAAGTTTGGGGGTTTCGAAAAAAAAAATGAAAATAGAGGCTCGGAAAGGGAGAATAATTGAGAATTCAACAAAAGTGTAGGTGACCAACCATTTTGTTTGGCAATTGGTGATTTGAAGAGATAATTGTGTGTTTGGGTGAGTTGAGCCACTTAATCCTAAATGTTCCTACCCGACCCTAAGCCACATTACAAGCTTTGAAAGTCCTATTGATCCTTGTGTTATATTAGCCTACATTAGTGGAGATTAGTGTGAATAACAAGCTTATGGAATCCGGTAGTCATTATCTTTTGATACCTAGAAATGGATCATCTTGATAACGTTCGATTGCGTAAATCAATTTGAATAATGTAAACGGAGTTGTCATGAATATTCAACACTTTTGATCACAATGTCAAAACATAAATTCAAACATAGATTACATCATCCCTCTAGAATTATAGAGTTTAGCTCATGATTAAAGAAAATAAATTCATAAGAATACAACAATACATCTTACAAGATATGAAGAAAGCAACAAAATAAGAACAAGAGTTGAGGGATATTCTCTATTTCTAGATGATAGAGCCTCCAATCTTCTTCTCCAAGCTCTTCCCAAGATGTACCAAGCCTTCTTCCTTGTCTTGTAGCTGTTTTCTTGTCTTCCCAAGGGTCCAAGATGCCTGAATTCTCGCCCCCATGTCTCTATTTATAACCCCACAAAGATCCAACAAAAAGGTAGGCCAACATAGGAAAATCCGCCCCGGGCGCTGCGGCGCCCAGCACGACGTTGCAATATTGTCGCCCGGGCGTTGGGCGCTGCAGCGCCCACACGCATCTGCCAATCCTGCCAACCCTGTTTCGGGCGCTGCGGTGCCTAGGGCCGGGCGCTGCCCGTCCTTAGGCCAAAATGTGGTTTTTCCTTCTTCTAACGCGATTTCTTCTTTCTTCGCGCCGTTTTTCATCGTTTTCTTCATTTCTCGGCTACCAAATTTGTATTGACTCTTCATCGACACTAAATGAAATAAATTGGACTCTAACGACTCTAAAAACACCCAAAAATAAAACCAAATCCTAATCTAAAATACTCAATTAATTGGTAAAATACCAACTTAACAGTATTCAGTCTCTAAAATATTTTATAAAATCGTGGGGTGAGCTAAACGAGCCCAGTGAGTGGGGAAGTGGAATGCACAGTTAAGAAGATAATTTTATTTCATGATTTCATGATGCACAAACAATAAACAAACATTCACAGTGATCACCCCTTAGAACAGGAAAAACAACAACAATTTATTAGATATTCAGTTTTAGCCGTCGATTTAGTCAGTCAGTTTGTCAATCAGTCAGTCCCGTGAACAGTAAACGTAGAATCTGTATTGATCAGACACAGATCTTTCCGTTCTCCTTATAACTCCTAACAGTATTTGGCCGAAGCCCAATCACATTATCCCTCCCAGTTACCCAGAGATCGTCATATTCCGGAATATACCGTTCAACGACCCAAGTTCTGTCGCCGTCTTCGGCCCGACCCGAAAGTGGGAGTAGGCAAATGGGTAGTCAAACAAGGATCACAGGCAATCTGTTTGATCCATTGTCTAACCTACCCACGCCGCAATGAACTCAGTCAGTAAATATTTTTGTCGACATGACATTTATTTGCCCCAAAGGTCAAGTCAAGTAGTAATTAGAGTTATGACATGAATATAAATGTACATTCAAATCATAAATAACACAATTAATGTTTTCCCTTAACAAACTAAATACTCCCGAAAGAAACAAGAAGACAACAATCATAGAACAATCTTATATTGTGAGCTACGTGAAAATGATGATCGTGAAATTTACGAATTTATAAGCAAACCAATTTTTCTTTAGAAAACGATAATTTGCCCACCTTTGATCAAATCAAGTAGAGAGGTAATTTAGACACCAAAGCTACTCGTGCTTCCTTCACGAGCCATTTGCTTCCCGCTCTCCACTTGCGCTTTCTTTTTTTTTTTTCTTTTTCTCTTTCCATTCTTTTTTGGTGTCGAGTTCTCTCTTGTTCTCTCTTGTTCTCTTTCTTTTTCTTTTGTTTTTAGTACTCACTAATTGTTCTCCGTATTAATTTGTGTGAGTGAGATATACATATATGTCCTTTAAATCGAGCGAAGAACTAATTACACGTTTGTGGCAAGTGTGTGCACCAAATAGATTATTAGTGTACCTATAGGCTACATATATATCTTAAGGCGGCTACGTATGCACACGTAAAGGATGAAGTTAATCTATTCATGAACTAATCTGATGTGTGTTTACATAATATATAGAAAACTTAAGCTATTAATTCACGTGTGTGTATATTATTTAATATTATACATGTACATATGTATTTTTAATATTACTTCTAATTATCAACTAAGTTAAGCTACATGCTTGAGATTACTAACGTGGCATTTCCAAATCGTCAAAATCTGTACCTGCAAAGTTACACATAGATATCAATTATATATTTTTCATTTATACTCAATATCTTATTCGTCTATATATATATGTACATTACTCCTTGTTACACATATCTCTTAAAATACAAATTATATATTCAATTATAATAAGTATTATTTTTTAATCTATAAGGTCCTGCATTATTTTGTAATACTATATATTTAAAAATGTTATCTCTTTCACAAAAAAATGTTATTTTTATTTAATATTTTTTAACCATCATCATATATTTTATTAGACTTGACATTTGAGTGTCTACTAGTATTTATATTATGCCTTCCAATTGAAAAAAAATGAATCACAAAATGCCATAGTAATTAAATATTTGATCAAATGAGTTGTTTAAGGCTAGGATATTACAAAAATTCTCGTAAACCTTGGTTTAATATTAGGTAATCCAGATCAGCCATGATTGTGAGAAAAATTATATACAACATATATAATTTCACGGGCATTTATTATATATTAAAATCAATAAATATTATAATATAACATTCAATCATCTCAAAAAACTCTCATTTCCAATCACAATTCTCACTAACAAAATATATCACATCAATTGTAATCATTACTTATCCATTCACACTCTAAAATATTCTTAATTATTTTCCCAAAAATATTCTCACCATTTATCTAGCCAAAAGAAAATTTTCAAAAGGAAAGTATCACCAATCGTACCCTAAGGTCCATTTTTCCCAAAATAAAATAAAATATTATTAATAATAATAAAATAATAATTAAAAAGAGTTGGAGAGAATAGGCTTTGCATAAATTAAAAGCTTTGAAAGAAATACAAAAACCTAACACAATATAATAATCGGCAAAATCGTTGGTTTGGTCATGTAACTATAAGGGTGACCATTTTTGGTCCTTTAAAAACACGATTTTCACAAAAGCCATGTAACTAAAAAATAGTTTCGCATTTGGTCCTATTTTTCGAGGAAAAATGCCTAGTATGAAAAAGAGAACATAATTGAAAATAACTTACAACATCAGTGAATTGGCTAGCTTGAAGATTATCTCCCTTTGCACATGTTTGGGCATTCTGACCTGAAATTCCATATTTTCTGCACTTGGCTGTTTTTTGTTATCTTTTCATCTTCAAACAATGGTTCTCTCTCTCTCTCTCTCTCTCTCTCTTATTGCACAATTCATCAATTTCCAATGTCATTGCTTTTGCAGGTACACTCCTACCAAAGGTGGGATAAAAAGAGTTTGTGTCCACTCTTTCTCCCCACTTATCCCCAAAATATCATATTTTTAAACTTGTTTGTAGATCTCAACACTATAGTATGAATGCACATAATCCTCTTGGTCCTTCTTTTGGTCAATTATAGCACGGATGGAATGTTTGCAATGGATGCCACTAAGACTCCACATTCTGCAAATGCATATCCATTTATGTAAGTCCACTTTGTACTGTCTATGATCACTGCAACTAATTTGGCAGTGTAAATCATCACTCTTTATTGGAACACAGTCTGCCAATTCGCTTGCATATTTTTGAAGAATCGGTTTTATCTTAGGACATATCTTGCCCTTCCACTTATCCTATGCTTTGTCTCTATTTCTCTATATTTTTTGCATTAAATGTTCCCTTATCCAGTCATACAATGTTATGATTGGCTTCTCTCTTACTTCAAGGATATTGCTATTGAATGTTTCACAAATATTATTTAATAGCATATCACATTTGGGCTTTTCACTAAAATGAGATCTTGGCTAGTGTGAAGAGTGTTTGTCATGAACCAGTCTGTAGCCTTTTCATTCAACTCCCTCATTTGTTGCACCCTGACATTAAACTCCCCCATTATACTAGCTTGTACTGCCATATATATTCTTAAATGCAAGACCTCTAAACCCAACATTCTTGAAAATATTATGTAAGTGCCTCACACAGAATCTATGAGATGCACCAGGGAGTATAGACTCAAATGCTTGCAAAAGTATTTTTTGTTTGTCACTAATAAATGTATATGCATTTGATTGCACAATGTTCAAATCATTTTTAAGGACGGTAAGAATCAATTCCCATGTCTCCCTAGTTTCTTTACACACAACTGAATATGCAATAGGGTATATGTTGCTATTTAGATCTACCCCAATAACACACAAAGAACACCCCATGAGGCCCTTTTAGATGGCAACCATCAACTCCAATAATAGGTTTGCAACCTGATCTAAACCCAATTTTCAAAGCATTAAAATAAACATAGAACTTGTTGAACCTGTTTTCCTCAATAGGCAAAAGGACAATAGAACCAATGTTAGCTTTTCTTAACTCATCTGCATAGTCCCATAATTTAGAGAATTGTTCATTAGGGTTTCCCTCAATCAATGTCATAGCCTTTTTTAGCTCTATAAGCTTGATTCTTAGACACATTGCACCTAATCTCTTGTATGACATCAACCCTAAATCTCTTAACATTTCTTTTGGGGTCAGACTGAAATTTCTGCAAGTATTTTTCACTCAGCATTTTAGGTTAACATTCTTAACATGAAAGGTGGGAGGACATGAATGATTGAGATTGTTTTTTCTGATGTAGAAGATACACTCATCTTTCATTTTCAAAGCATTTATTTTTCACTCACACCCCTCTGTTGCACGCCTCACATAGACCCTGATTTTATCATTTTTAAGAAATTTCAAACTCCTCTTGGTTGTGATGGCATAGTATGTCACAACATTCCCAAATTCCCCTTTTGTTCTAAAGATCATGCATATATCAAATATTGAGCCATACATCGTGGCATGGTTGAACACATGATGTTGTTGCCTAAAATCTTCTTCGTCACCCTGCACATACTCATCAAAGTCTATTGGCACATCAACCACATCATCTTCCTCACTTGAACTATCACTACTCTCATCTTGTGATTGGTCAACATTATCCTCAAACAATGCATCATTACCATCTTCATCACTCTCATCCTTTATTTCAAACTCACTATCAATTAAAGTGTCATCTCCTTCAATCTCATCCTCTATTTCATGACCTATAACATCTCCCTCAACCCCTCTTTTTGTCTCATCAACCCTCTCAACAACTCCCTCATCAAACCTCTCTGCTTCATTATCAGGAGAATCCTCTAAATCTGCATCACTTGTAATCCTCAAAATCAGATCACAATTTCCATCATCCTCAAGACTTACCCAACCTCCTATGTCATGTACATGATTGTAGTCAAAGTAGTCATAATTATCTATATACACATGTAACTCCCTAGCATAAACATGTGTCAAAGCCCATGTTCTAATGTCATCATCATCAGTCAATAATTTGAAGTCTAAACCAACTAATATATGATATTTTCTATTTCCCCGCACCCCAAACTTATCACTCATAATCTTCAAATATTGACAACACATTTTTCTTGCATCTACCCAGTCAAATACCATTTTATGTCCTCCATTGTAGCTTCCATATGGTACTTGGATAAACTGCCATCCACATAACAACACAACAATGATAAAACTGCTACTTCCATTTGGAAACAAAAAATATTATTAAAATATTCAAAACAATTGTGTAATATATAGAAACAAAATTATATACAAAAGGAGACAAACATACATGCCCACATGCAAACATACTAAAGTTATAGGGGGGACCATTCACGCACTATAATAATCGACCTGGGTCCATACCTAATCGAGTTGGATTTTTCACACAAAAAAATTATGGGGTTTTCAAAGATTCTGCACTTTTTAACATCAATGGGACCAACAAAAGTAAATGTGTAGCATAAAACGCCAAAAAATGGATTTTTTAACTTACCGTAACTAGGGTGCACTTCATCATGTTCATTTATCCTTTGAATCTTCACTCTATCAGTCATTTCACCTTGATCGTTCACCAACAATGGAAAAAAACAAGTTTTTTGAAGTTTGGGGCATGTTCAAATGGGTTGGGGTTAGGGTTTTTTCTTTCTTTAATCTGACGTTTGGTTTCTCAAAATGTAAATTACCGTCTGCTTTTAATCCGTTCTTTTCTTGTGAAGAGTGAAAGATGCCATTAGTTTTTCCCTCTATTTTATCAGTGATGTGGCATTTTTCTATTGACTTGGCATTGTTTTAGAGAAAAAATATTACAAATTTAATTAAAATATATCCAACTCAGCAAAATGTGGCCGAAATTGAGTCATGTGACGGGCACGAGGGATTTTCTGGCGCAAATTGGAATTTTCGGGAAAAAAGGATCAAATGCGAGACTATTTTTTAGTTACAGGGCTTTCATGAAAAAAAAGCGTGTTTTTTAAAGGACCAAAAAACGGTCATCTCCTATAGTTACAGGACCAAATCTACAATTTTGCCTAAAAAAGAAAATTTTCAAAAAAAAAAAAAAAAAAAAAAAAAATTCTCAATTCTTTTCTTAAAAAGAAATTCTCAATATTTTTTAGCAAATTGAAAATTTTCAAATTAAAATATATCTAATCGAACCATCAATCTCTTTTTCCCAAGAATAAAATAAGATATTCATAATAATAAAACAATAATTAAAAATAGTCGGAGAGAATGGGCTTCGCATAAATTAAAAGCTTTGGAAAGAAAAATAGAAAATCTGACACATTATAATAAGGTTTGTTCGACCCTACTCATCAGGTAGTACCCAACACATACAAAATCTGACATGTGGCAAGTGAGCCTTTTTTTTTTTTTCTATTCTATTTTGTTTTCCTTACGTTCACTCTTAATGGCCCTTTTTGTTTTTCTGACACTCTAGTTTTTCTGTTTTAACTCATAATTAATATTTTCAATTTAAAGTACAAAATTTTGTAAGTCAATAATTTTCCTTTATATTTCATCCCAACACAAAACAAAATAAAAAAGTCATTCTAGAAAATTTCAGGAATTTAAATTGCAAAGATTTATGATAAATATAAAAGTATTTAAATAAACTTATTTGTTTGAATAAAATCATAAGCCTTAATATATGAATTTTAAAAATACATATAATATTATTTTTGTAATAAATTGAAGAACACTTTAATTTATAATTGATATTTACTAAGCTCGTTGAGGTTCGATTAAGTTCGAACAAGTTCGTGAGACATTAATATATTTGAAAAACTCAAGCTCGAGTTCGACTCAATACTAAACGAGCCAGCTCAAGCTCTCAAAAGCTCGACTCGGTTTGGTTTGATTGCAGCACTAACTTTCATCATTACTTTTTCATTTCATATCTAATCACGCTCTCAAATTCATCTTTTTTCTTTTAAAGTTCTTTTTTTGCCACTATTCTCTAGTAAAAAGAAAATTTGCAAAATAAAAGCATATCCAATCGCGCAGAAGTCCTTTTCCCAAAAAATTAAAATAAAATAATCATAATAATAAAATAGTAAAAAATTAAAAAGAGTCGGAGATAATGAACAAAAGCTTCTGGAAAGAAAACCCGAGACACTATTAATCATATCAACAAAAGTCACCCACAAGTAATTATCTATCATTAAAATCTAAACAAAATTTACTGCCTTTGCAACTTTTTAAATTAGTTAATTAAATAAGGACTTAAAAGTTTTGGTATCTATTTCTTTATAACTATATTCTGATTAAAAAATTAGAGAGAGAAAATCTATCGACTAGTATCGAAAAAAGATTATATACAAACTCGTAGAAGTATAACGCAATATGTGCATAAAGAATTGTTTGAAGCAAAAATATGATACATTGAGCTTGTATTATTCTTGTAACTATTGTTAAATTATACAAAAAATATGTAATATGTAATTCTATATAGTTGAATTTGTAATTAGAATACAATCAGAGAACTAGATTACTAATTTTAACTTTTACAAATTATTAGGATTCTTTTGATTTATAAGATATTCAATCAATACTTACAAATAAATTTAAGATTTTAAGCATTACAAATATTATTAATTAGAGTATTTTTTATGAAATATTATATGTAATAAATAAAATACGTGGTGTAAATAATTTAACCCACAAAATACAAATATTATTTGATAAGTTGAGAACTTGTACGGAAAATGAAAATGAAAATGTCGTGGACTATTTTTATGGGTAACTTTACATGTTCTAACTCCTGAGAATTGGATATTAGTGCAGTGGTTAAAGCCCCCGGGGCATAATTCAACTGGTAAAGAACTTGGGTGACGTGATGTCTGCTTGTTGGCACCCACAGTGTGGTTGTTCGAATCCATCTGGTAACAATTTACAGGGTGGAGGAGAATTTCTTGTGTGGTGACTCAGTCTTCGGCAACCCAAAGACCCTGACTAGTTGAGGCATAACCCGCGCTTCACATCCTCCACGAAGCTATAGAGCAAGGACAATAGAAGCCCTCAAGGATGGGGTTCATCTTTTTTTTTTTTTTTTTAAATAGTGCAGTGGTTAAAGACTCTAGGCCTAAGGTTTAATTCCCACTGGCCCTTTCAATGCGATGATTTGTAAAAAAAAAAAAAAAAAAAAAACTCCTGATTTAATTTCCAGCATAATATTATTAATCTCCGTAAGCCATTCACAATTGGTAAATTTGCGTTAATACAATCATTTTCTTTTAACTGCTTTTCAATTCTCTCCCTTCTTTTTCTTTTTCCCATATGCTTTTCTTTTTTATATTATTAAAGAAAGAATACAACAGGACTCTGCTATATAAACACACAGAAAGCCGATAGTTCTTCCCTTCTTCGTTGGATTTTATATCTATTGCTTTGCCGGCAAACTACGTCAAGAAGTAAAAAATTGATCTCCGATTAATCAAATACTCGTGGGTTTCCGGCGAGGTAATTAAGACTAACTTATTTCGTTAATTATTGACTATTGTTAAGTATTCTCGGCCGGTTCTTAGTTTTGCGTCAGATCTAGTAATGCTGGGTTTGCAGAATTGAGAAACTAAAAAGATGTGTTTTGTATGTTAATTTAAGGCGAACTTTGGGTTGAATTTCATGCGAATTTGATTAGAATTCAAGGGGTTTCTTATGCAATCGATGCGTGAAAATGGAAGGGAGTGTAAAATCAGGAGTATTAAAGAAGAAAAGTTCGTCAGGATGTTTAATTATCAAAAACAAATGCGGGAATAAGAATTCTGGTGGAGAGTTGGGGTTTTTGAGTGATAATAGTAAGGGAAAAAACAGGGCTAGATTACTTGAAAGTGGTTCGGGTTCGAGTGATGATGATGAGTCACTGGAGTTTATGAGAAGAAAAGTGATTGACAAGAGAGCGAATAATGGTTCAAAGGGATATAAGAGAAGTGAGCTTGAAAATAGAGAACGTGGTGGGGATAATGTTGGGATTGAGGTTAGTGGTGAGAAGAAAAGGAATAGATTGGAGTTGTTTGATTTTGATGAGTATGACGAATTCGATGGGAAAAAGATGAGGAACAAGTATTTGACGGATAGCGTTAAGCATATCATACGGAATGGCATTGCAAATTTTAAGGATTTAGGTGTTGGTTCGTCAAGAAGAAATTTGCCATGGATAAACGGAAAAAGGGTTCCTATTTTGATGGTTCTAGTAGTGGGAGGAATAAAGGACTTGCATTGGAGGATGATGAAGCAAACATGCCGATTTCACTTTTAAAGTCGAAGTATCAGAAGATGGCTGGTGAGCCAATCAGATTACAGGGAAGAACGGGTGCTGAAGGTTATGGTGAACAAGAAGAAAAAGTGGATTTTCCTTCTCAGCCTAAGAATGATGATGACCCTATGGATTTTAAAGAAAGAAAAGGTTCGAGGTCCAATGATGTTGTCAAGAAGGACTTGTTGGCACGATCACCAAATTATTTGGCTTGAAGCAAGCTGAAAAAACCCGAGATTTGTTTGTTAGCAAGGAGAAAAGTGTCGAGAAGGAGAAAAAGGAGAAGGTAAAACCATTTTTGGATAAAGGGATGAAACATGAGAAAAAAAAATCTCCGCCTCCCGAAAATTCCACTCCTCTTAAAGACAAAGAAGGAAAAGAAGGGAAAGCTCAGCGTGGTGGAAGTACAGAAAAGCAAATGTTGCGTGAGAAGATAAGAGGGATGTTATTGGATGCTGGGTGGACTATTGATTATAGACCGAGACGGAACAGAGACTACTTAGATGCTGTGTACATCAATCCTAGTGGAACAGCCTACTGGTCGATTACTAAGGCTTATGATGCATTTAAAAAACAGTTAGAAGAAGACAATGGCAAAATTAAAGCAAATGATATCTCCCCCACATTCGAACCTCTATCTGAAGATCTGATTAATAAACTTACGAGACAAACCAAAAAGAAAATCAAGGAAGAAATGAAAAGGAAGAGAAAAGAGGAAGACATGACTAAGAGTTCTAAGAGATCAGCTGTAAAAGAGAGTAAAGTGTGTAAAGTTGATCAAGATAGCGATGATGATTTGAGTGATGATTCGCTTGAAAGGAATCCAAAGAAAGTCAGCGTTGAAAAATATTGTACGGATTTGAACTCTAATGCCGTACAGGTAAGAACAAGTAAAGTAATTGGGAGATGCACCCTAATGGTCCGTGGTTATGATAAAGGGGAAAGCTCAGACTCTGATGGACACGTTCCATATTCTGGAAAACGAACTGTATTGGCTTGGCTGATTGACTCTGGGATGGCACGGTTAAGCGAGAAAGTGCAGTATATGAACCGGAAAAAGACTCGGGTTATGTTAGAAGGGTGGATCACCAGAGATGGGATCCACTGTGGTTGTTGCAGTAAAATTCTTACAGTTTCGAAGTTTGAGGTGCATGCTGGCAGCAAGTTGCGTCAGCCGTTTCAAAATATATTTTTGGAGTCTGGCTCGTCCCTTTTGCAGTGCCAAATTGATGCCTGGAATAGTCAAGAGGAGTCTTTACGTCGAGATTTCCACATTGTTGATGTTGATGGTGATGATCCAGATGATGACACATGTGGGATTTGTGGTGATGGAGGTGATTTGATCTGTTGTGATAGTTGCCCATCAACTTTTCATCAGATCTGTTTACAAATACAGGTACTCATTTGATTGATCATGCATAACCGCTGTGTATTTGTTTGTGTTTATTCTCTCATTAGAATGGAATTTACATGGGAGTATTATTAGTTCTTTTTTAATATGAAATGTGTTCTTCCTTCAGTCTTCTGACATGTTTCCGTACTAATATCATTCATTGTTTTTTTTTCTGCCCAATTTTGCAAGTATATTTTGGATGTACAATTTTTTTGTGTTTGTGTTTGCCGACTGCATGCAAATTGTGTTGCTTGTACATAATTAAACTGCGCGTTTTCAAATTTTTGCTTCATGAATTTTTGTAGCTGCTACTGCTGCTCCTCTTAGGAGAAGGTTTAAGTCTAATTCAAAATCCCGAGTATTATGGCATGTGAATGTGATGCATGTTTGATGACTGCTGTTTGTCGTATTAATTGCATGTATACGTATTTTTCTTGGTAGTTGAGGTTCTTATATCATCTCTTATCACAGGTGCTTCCTTCAGGTGATTGGCACTGTCCAAATTGTACATGCAAATTTTGTGGGTATGCCAGTGGAGATGTTGCTGAAAAAAATAACAACGCTAGGAATGAAATTAACAGATGCAGCTTCTGTGAGAAAAAATGTAATTGTTTTTTACAGGGTTGGAGTTCTACTTGCAGTTTTTTTCTCTCCCCTCTCTCTCTGTCTCTCACACACAAATAAACATGCATATGCATATTTTATTTCAATATAGTTATGCTGAAATCTTTCTATCTACTTTTTTGTTAGATCACAAATCATGCAGTGAAAAGGCAAATGCTCTACCTATGAGTTCAAATGGTGCATCTTTCTGTGGGCTGAAGTGCCAAGAGGTATTAGCTATGCTTTTCATATCAATAGCTAGTCCATGATGGAATGGAATTATATTAGGGGATAATTACAAAAACTACCCTTAAGGTTTGGATTAATTACAAAAAAACCCAGAGATGTTTGATAATTGGAAAAAAAACAAAACCTTAAGGTTTGATTATGTGTTAAATGTAAGGGAGTAATTTTAATATTTTTACAAATTTAAGGGGGGTGTTTGAAATGTTTGTAGTTATGAAGGGGGAATACAGAAACAAACCTGAATTTTTTTTTTTTTTTTTTTAATTTTCAATAACCTCTGTTTTTTTTTTTTTTAAATTAACGCAAACCTCTGGAGGTAGTCTTTGTAATTATCCCTTACATTAATGTTTCTGCATCATTCTGGAACCCTTCTTTGTCCATAATAAACTCTCCTCATATTCTTTTGGATTTGCAGCTCAATGATCATTTACAGAAAATTCTCGAATCAAACATGAATTGGAAGCAGGATTTTCGTGGTCTCTTATTCAACGAGCAGATGTGTCTGATGCCTCACACCGTGGATTTCCTCAAAGGGTGGAATGCAACTCTAAGCTAGCTGTTGCATTATCGGTTGTGGATGAGTGTTTTTGCCCATTATTGACAGGAAGAGTGGGATAAATTTGATTCATAATGTTGTCTATAACTGCGGGTAAGATGTACTTGACCATGCAATAGCAAATATATACATGATGTGTTTTTCTTCAGCCTCCGCCACTGTTACACCTAGATCTTAGTATATCTTACATGTGCTTAAGAAATTGTGTTGTTCTGGTGTATATGCAAATTGTGCGTATACTACGATCCTTAAGGTAGCGATTGCATATGTTTTCATTTTGAAAATTTTCATTTTAATAGAGAATAGTGGTAAAAAAAATTTTTGGAAAAAAAAGATAAATTTTGAGATTGTGATTGGATATGAGATGAAAAAGTAATGATGAAAGTTAATTTGATGTAAAAAGAGTAAATAATGATTTGATATGAGTAGTAGTTAGAAATATGTGAGTGAGTGAATAGTGAAATTTGTGGGAGGATGTATAATAATGATTGGTGATTTGATGGATTTTTTGAAAAAATGGGTAGATTTGATGAGTGGGATGAAAAAATGAAAGTGAATGAATAGCGTAGTTTTGAAAATTTTCATAAGAATTCACATTTTTGGGTAAAAAAATTTTCTCTAGCGGAATGAAAATTGAAAAGTTTTGGTAACCAGTCGCTACCTAAGGAGTCTCATAATTTTTTTAAAGTAATTGCTAGTTGTGGACATCGTCACTTCGTCTGATTCAGTAACCAAATAGGTTTTCCTTGTAAACTTCTCTCTCTTTTTTTTTTTCCCTGAAGAAGAGTCCTTGTGAACTTCCTAAAATCAGCAAGATCTTAAATGAAGGGAAAGATAATCCAATTTCTTAAAATTACCATTTGTAAGCATGTAGCAAGTTGTACTATGCTTTCTTTTTGTAATTGGTTTATTATGGCCGCTCCATTTGTAATATTATTCATTATCGCCTTTTAACATCTCTCACTTGCCTTGCTATAATACTATATCATCTCCAGATAAACTCATTTTTTTGCCATCCCTTGTCTTTCCGTTCGAGTTTCGAACACTTGCTTTTGTTTCTGTTATGAGTAACACCCACCCCCCACAACAACCTCCCTCACATACCAACACACTCACACACTCTTCTTGAAAGGTACCCCATACCTTCTAGTTTTTATCAATCATTCAATGAGTAATCAATCTCTTCTTTGTCTGCCTCCTATCAGATGTCTCTCTCTCTCTCTCTCTCTCTCTCTCTCTCTCTCTCTCTCTCTCTCTCTCTCTCTCTCTCTCTCTCTCTCTCTCTCTCTCTCTCTCTCACTTGCACACACACACACACACATGAAAAATATTTACGACTCGTCATAATATTTGCCCTTGAAACAGAAGCCAATAATTGTTGTCTCTATATTGCAGATCAAATTTTAACCGGCTGAATTATCGCGGATTTTATACAGCAATTTTGGAGCGGGGTGATGAAATAATATCTGTGGCGTCTATCAGGTAATAATCAATATTTGACGTTTACATTGTCTGTATTGTGATAGTAATCACACAAACACATCCTAGGCGTGGTTCCTATTAATGCTTTTCCAATGGAGTCCTCCTCTCTCTCTTAACTCGCGCGCGCGCTCACACACACGAACAATATTTAGTTGTTTGATTACTCCAAATCTTTTGATGCATCTACATGGAGTATTCACGCTTAGCACAAAAACTTCTCTTTGCCCAGTGCTGATGCAACTTTAATATTCATTACCTATCTCCACCAGCGTTGATTATTGCTACTTGAAATTAATTCACTTAGTCCATAGTTTGCACCTGCTGAATGAACGTCTTGATTGGAGGCTGCGTGCTAACTTGAATCTATTAGTTATCCTAAAAGACGCATAAGTTTTTAACATTAGTTGTATTGTTTTTTCTAGCCTGTTATCCAGTGATTACCAAAGCAATGCCTGGTTTGGGAAAATTGACTTTTGTGGTACTTTCAAATTTTGTTAACCCACTGTTTGAACTTTCATTTTCATGCTCGCTCCAGACTGATAAATGAATCTATTACTGTCAAGACACAGGCCCAACAGCATGCAAATTATCCCACCAATCAAAGGTGTTACTCCCATTATCAGCAACTGATTTGAAGCATACCTGCCTCAGTGTCAGCAATAATTGAAAACACTCTGCATTAAAATTTAAAACAATCTCTACCAGGGGCTTATCGTAATGCAATGAAAATGTTTATTCTTAATTTCATCTGTTATATGATCTGTGCCCAACCATTCTTCCTTGAAAACTTTGCATTTAAACCATCTAGTCCAGGGGCTTTTCATAATGCAATAAAAACATTTAATGTATCATCTGTGCCCAACCATTTTTCCTTGTCTGCCAGGAGATATTTTATTATGAATGTAACGAGGGATTCATTATCCTTTTGTGCTTTACTTGTTTTTTCATTTTCTTCAAGTAATTATACCAGTATTGTTTGGTTATTTATGGTTACGTTCATTCTTCAATTGTATTGGCCTACGAGGTAAAGCAAATTTGATTATTGGATTTTTCATTTCCTTTTTAAGGCTCCACGGGGACCGTCTGGCTGAGATGCCATTTATTGGAACTCGTGAGATCTATAGGCGACAAGGAATGTGCCGACGCCTTCTGTCCGCAATTGAAACTGTAAGAATACTGGACTTATCGATATATATTCTACACTTATTGGCATGCATGAGTTAGTGCCTTTTCTGTTCACTGTTGTTATGAGCTACTAAAAATAAATTAGAACTGGAAAGTTCACTTGACATGAATTGTTGACTGAATTTCCCTCAAAAAAAAATGTTGACTGAATTTGTGTTTTTTTCGGGCTTTTGTATTCCAGGAACTTTCTTCTCTCAAGGTTGGACAATTAATTATTCCCACCATATCAGAGCATATGAACACGTGGACGACAGTTTTTGATTTCCACGAACTCGAGGATGCACACAAGAAAGAAATAAAGTCAATGAATATGTTGGTGTTTCCAGGGACAGATATGCTGCAGAAGCAGTTACTGAAGCAAGAAAATCCCGATGGTAAACATTTTCTTTTGTGCGTCTGATAAATTGTACGTTCACTTTTATCTTCAGCTATAAGAAGTTGAAGTATTTTCTTGCCTCATTCTTTTCTGTTTGTCTGAACTATGTATCTTAGCCTCTGATTTTACCTTTATTTTATCAATGGCAGGCGTTAAGGTCTCTGAATCAACTAACAATGAACCTCAATTGCCTGTTTTGGTTGAAAAGTCGGATAAACAGGCAAATAGCGATTCTGGGCTGTGCCTTGAGTCGAAGGCTCATGACGAAACTGATGCTATGGAATCCGAATCTCCAGCACAAACCACACCTTCTAGGGCTATTTGTGAATCAGATAATACAGCAGCTTCTATTTCAGGTGCTATTAGTCAGAAAACTACTGCTGTCAAGCCTGAGGTGGAAAACAAGCAAAAAAAATCTTCTGATAATTTGAAGTGCTCTCCTATCCCTGCCGAAAGCAATAACAGCTCTGACGTGGAACATCAATCGCTTGATCGTCCTGTTTTAGACAATGCATGCGAAAATCCAAGCTCCTTCTCTGGAATCTATTCACAATTCTTCAGTCGAAACTCCAAATGCAGCTGAGGCCACTCGAATCCAGAGTGCTGTCACTTTAGAAAGTTCGGAATTTGCAAATGTTGAGGTTAATGAAGATGCGGGCCCCCCTAAAACCATAGACAATGGTTGCGTTGAATCTCCTCCTGGTACAGATTTTGAAACATATTCACAGAAAACCACAGATAAAGTCAATGGAGAACCCTGTCTTGCATCTCGTTCGACAACAGTTGTCAATGAGGAGCCTTTGGAACATTTAAAAACGGATCTGAACGGGGAAGGTCAACCTCATATACCGATCGATCCTGATGTTGAAGAAACTATCGTAACATGCAATGCTGACTTAGATCATAAGGCTCACCTCCAGGTGAAAAGTGACCTCGTGCTTTCGGGTGAAGTTCATAACGGTGTTGATTTTGCTGAAACTGATAAACCCAATGAAGAGAACGAGATGCCTCATGTGGTTAATACTAAAGTCGGTTCTCCTATTTCTTGTTCTGAAGCTTTGGCTCAAAATACAGCAACAACTGAGAATCGCGTCCAATGATTTTGCTGATAATATACTCGGTAATTATAATATGCTCTGAGGGAGAGCTATATGAAACCAGTATTTGAGATTTGGTTCACATCTGAAGTCGCTGTCTGAAGTGGTGGACAAAAAATTCTCCACTCTGACTCCATAAGGTTAAACATGTTACCACCGAAATCTGTGAATGTTAGAAGAAAAACTTAAACAGTAGCCTTATGGATCAGGCAGCAAATTTTCTGAATTTTGGTTTACTTTATTGGTAGTAAATATTCGCTTAGTGCTTGATTTATAGTTTTTGTACATGTCTAGATCATATACTTCAGGGATGTTTTTAACAATAGTCGAAATGATAACCTTTAAATGGCATCTGCTGTGTGTAAAAGCAGGTGATTTTTGCAATATATTTTTACTCCTGCTTCATCTTCTTCTCATACTTGTGTTAGCTTCTTGTCTAAAATTTGCTCAGTTTTAGTTGGCTTTGAAGACACATTGTTGGTGGTACAATTTCAATTAACATTGTACCCTTTGCTTGGAGAAGTATGGCTATGCTAAAAGAACATAAACACCTTGTTAAAGTATGGTTATGCTAAAAGAACATAAACACCTTGTTATCTTTTAAAACTACGAATATCCTATTGACATATGTTTCAATTTTTCATATTGTATCTTTTAATGGGGCAATTTATAGAACAAACACAAACCCACAAACCTCAAAACCTGAAGGTGATTTGTAAATTTGAAAGTAATTGGATTTCTTGTAATTATATTGAAACTCGGGGTAGTTTTTAGTAATTATCCATATTTTTACTGTTTTCTTAATGTAGCAAGGAGATCTATATAGGCAGCAATTGAATACTAGAAATTGTCTCTTTTCGTTCCGCCAAAAAAAAAAAAATTATTGTCTCAACATGTGATTACTTATGAAATTTTTTGAAAGGCACATTATTTGCTTACTCTCATTTTTAACTCCCACCAATCACATATACTCATTTTTTAACAAAAATTATCAAGTAACCAGTTATTGTTATATTTATTCTAACAAATTATACTATTCATCTGCTCGTACATTTTCAACAATCAATCATTATTTTATTATTTTATTATGTTTATATCAAATCAACCTTCTATTTATATTTTCATCTAAATTACACTCTGAAAAATCCATCTTTATTCTTTTAAATATTTTATTATTATTCTCTAGCAACCAAAAAAGAAAAAGTCAAATTGAAAGAATATGAAACCATACACCTTACTTCCCACAAAAAAAAAAAAACATAAACATACACCTAATCAACAAGTGTGAATGTAGCAAGGAGATCTAATGTGTGACGTGCAGACAAGTCATATCCAACCTATATACTATATTAATTCAAACACCTTCCTCCTCATATATAATATATGTTCCTCTCCATTCTCTGTCAATTAACAACAGGGTAGCTTAAAATGGAGGGGTACACTGGTCTCATCCCTTACTTGTATGGGCTGCTCATTCATGGATTTCAAAAACGGGTCGGATTTCAAAGACTTGGAATGGAGGAATTAGCTGATGCCATCCCAAACCGAAGATTTCGGGTCGTGGGTCGGGTAGTAATGCTGTTGAGGAAATGGGAAAGAATTGTTTTTCCAGGTCTCAAGAAAATAGGTTTCTGAGCTTGTCAACTGTGAGCATGCATGGTACTAGAATACTTGGAGCTTCTCTGGGTCTGGGCTTTAATATGCTTTTTGCTGTTTCATTTGATGTTTTACCATAGTTCTCTGTAATTCCATTACTACGAGTACCTTACAGGTGGATTATTGTTGCATTGTAAGTATGAGACCTTATGGCTTATGTTTTGTTTTGAAATTTGAATTACTTTCATTGATTATTTGTGTTGACGTGCTTCTTTGGTCAACAAAGAAAAATATAGAGATTGTATGACGTGGAAAATAAACAAATACTCAATCAATATCAAGAATGGCTAATTCGGCCTTTTTATCATGAGTGGTCGGTTCTTTACACAGTATGTATCTTACCGTTTTTTTTTCTCTTTTTCCTCTCTTGACATGCTTCTTTGCTTTGATAAATGAGGTTTTTTTATATTAGTTCGAATGATGGGTTAATCATTATTGTATTAAGCGTAGTGGGAAACTTGTCATTTCCTTGATTATTCATAGGGTGTACCTGTAGAGTGTATCCACCGATTGATTGGTCATTATATTAAAATAATGGTGCAACTCCGCGACACAGCGTGGGAGTGGCCATGTGTTGAAAGAATTTTGTTGACTTTGAGTGAATATTGTTGCTTTTGAGGGAATATTATATTGTTGGTTTATTCTTTTAACTTGTTGATTGGTAATATTCCGACTTGTTCTTTGTCAAGTTGATTCTCGACTTATTGAACACCGCTGACCTTTTCTAGTAGGCGAGCTCGCTCGTGCCACGTCATTTGGGTCGGTCCACGCCATCCTGAGCGGCTATGTCATCACCACCGGATGGCCACGTGGACCTATCTTTGTCTTGTTCGTCTCGTAGCATCAATGGCCCCCCAGTTCAAATCGAGGAGAAGATTCTTTGAAACGGTTGGTCTTGAAATGCTTGACATTATCGCCTTGTCTATCAATATTTAAAATGGCGCATTAATGGTGCCTTATTATGACAGACACGTGGCGTTCGTCTGCTTTGGACCATCGTGGTGCGGGAAACATGGGACGTAATAGTTTTACCTACTTTTGAATTTGAAAAGACGCGCCCTCTCCATCAGTGCGAAGCTTACGAGGAAAGTTAACCTATAAATACATCTTTCCTCTTTCATTTCTCACTTTTGCATCAATTTCCTTCAGAGTAGCACTTGCAGAGACCGAGCGTGAGGTTTCAGGTCGGCCTTAGAGTACAGGAGTTCAAGAACACTTAGCTAATTTTTCGAATTTTTTTTTTCTTCTTCCATTTCTTTCTTTTCCTCAAGGCATGTCCGCTTCTGCTGACGATAGCCAAAACCAAGGTTTTAGTGTTGAGGATGAGATCGAAGACCCCCCTCGACCACCGCTTCATCTCAGAGATCCTTCGCTAGTTAGAGAAACTACGCCAGAATACCCTAATACCATTGAGATTCCAGTTCAAGACGCACTCCGGAACCTACTCCAGAACCGGAAGTTCCCTTAGAAGAGACGCACATGATTTTCTACCCTACTCCCATAACAACTTTTTGGGAGGGTCAAGTATATAAGTCGGGTCTATCTCGAGAGGAGCCAAGTGAGGAAGTAGAAAGTTCGAACCAGCATACAGACAGATCCACAGAGACCATGGATCCTTGGCGTGATGACCGCGAGGAGGTTAGGGTGCCGGAGGATACTGACGCAGAGGTTTCCCTGGCGGGTGGGGCAGATCGAGGTGGTCTGGGGTTGGCTAGACACCGACATGGGGATCCGAGACAGGGCAGCGGGCCTACGTTGCATGTGGTTGAAAGCTGGACTCGGACCGTCCATAATGATCAATCGAGCATGATAATGCAGTAGGAGTTGGATGCCCTACATGCGAAGCACATAATCCCTTCGACGGTACACTTTTGGCGGCCAGATCATGCCGAGGTGCCCAAGCACCAACCGCTGGGGTGTATAGCTATGTATGCCAACAACCTAATGTATGGGCTGATATTTCTGGTGCCGCGTCTAATAACGAAGTGGTTCCGGAAGTGGAACTTGCCCCTGTCGCAGGTGCATTCGATGACCTGGGGTCAGATAATTGGGCTGCTGGTACTCTTTTCTCTCCAGAAGTATCCGCGCCCGCATTTTGACGAGCTCAACGAGCTCTTTGTTTGGAAGGCGACACCGGGGCAAGGATGTCCTTCGGGGTGGTATTATGTGCAGACCCGACCTGGCTACCCAGACGAGCTGGTCACGGGCCTTCCATAATCCCTAAAGGAGTGGAATGACAAGTGGTTCTGGGTCGGGGGCGAATGGCAGACCCCCCCCCCCAAGGGGACTCATTTCTTTCTCCTCCGCTTACCTTTCGATATGATTTTCGTAAGTACACTTCTTGTTTTGACTTGAATTTTCAACTGTTATTACTGATCATTGATCCTTTATCCCTTTTCTTGTACAAGTAACCGTCCTTCCCCGAGCGGCCAGTCAATAAGTCAATGGAATTAACTAACAATATAATATTCCCTCAAAAGCAGCAATATTCTCTTAAAGTCAACAAGATTCTTTCAACACATGGCCACTCCCACGCGCGCCGGAATTGCACCATTATTTTAATCTAGTGACCAATCAATCAGGTGGATACACCCTACAGGATACACCATATGAATAATCAAGGAAATGACAAGTGTCCCACTACCAGCTTAATACAATAATGATTAACCCATCATTAGGACTAATATAAAAAGGCCCCATTTATTAGAAAAGTGGCAGGTCAAGAGAGGACAGAAAAAAGAGAAAACAGAGAACTGGTAAGATACATACTGTGTAAAGAACCGACCAAACACTTTCTGCTCGTATTCATAATAAAAAGGTTGAATTAGACATTCTTGATATTGATTGAGTGTTTGTTTATTTTCCACGTCATACAACCTCTATATTTTTCTTTGTTGATCAAAGAAGCACATCAACAATTTGATTATCTAAAAGGATAAAGTGGGTTGCGATTAGATATACTTTATTTTGTAAGTTTTATTTCTAGCAGAGAATAGTGTAAATATGAGTAGAGTAAGAATTTTTTAGAGATATGGATGGATATGAAATGAAAATGTAATGACGAAAGATGTAATATAAAAATAATAAGATAATAATTGAATATTATTGATAGTTAAAATATGTGAGTGAGTGAATAGTGAAATTTATGGAACAATGTATATAATGATTTGGTATTTTTGGAAAGTGGGTCGATGTGATTGGTGTAAGAAAAAATGAGAGTGAGTGAATAATGTATTTTTTGAAAATTTTGGTAGATAATCGATTTTTGAGCTGAAATATTTTCTCTAGCGGACATATAATATTTTTTTTAATTCTATGAGAGATACAACATTAAATTACGCCTATGTAACTCTCCCACATCTAAACAATATTAGTCTTCATTCCAAACACAAACACAAAATACAAATATCTTTATCTAGAGTCACAAAAAAGCCCAACCCAATAATAGGACCCAGAAATTTGGCTGGTCGGACTTTCAAGCCCGAAAAAATTGGGCCTATTTGGCCCCGAAACACCGGCCGATCCGGTCACTCAAAGCAAATCAAGTGTATTTTTATATACATGGGCTGGCCGAGCTCCCAAAATAGTGTCCCCAGGAAGCAATTATGGGGTGGCCCGACCCAACCTATTTTCTCATTGGTCCGATAGATCGACATCCAACCCGACCCGAATATTTTGACAACTCTAATCACAAACAACTATTCCAAGCTTTCTCCTTAATGTGCATCTTAAATTTGAACCAAAAATAAAACCAAAACAAGTATGTCATAACATTTGCACCAAAGTAACCATTACATCAAACGTGAAAAATCTTACATTTAGCAACCGAAAAGTGAGATCTTGAGCCTAAAAAGTGAGAATTTATGCATGTCGAGACTATATTTGTGAATTTCATGCATTAAAATGATAAAGACAACTCTATATTTCATGAGGGACGGAGCTAGGCATTGAGGTTTGGAGGTGTTTGATAAATGGTTTTATCATGATTTTGATGATTTTGATTTTACACCAAAACAATGGTTTTAAAGGTTGTCCAAATACTCCTAAATGATTCAAAATGGTTTTAATATTTTCCGGAGTATTTCTTCAAGTTTTATTTTCGACAAAATTGGACAACACTTTTAATGATTTTCATTAATGTTTTTACACCAAAACAATGTTTTCTAAATGTTGTCCTAATACTCCCGATCGGTCTAAAATGTTTTCACTATTTTTCGGAGTATTTCTTGAAGTCTATTTTCGATATAAAATTGGACAACACTTTTGTTTTGAGGTCAACCGGTCGCCGTATAGGGCAACCCGTACCTGAAAGTTGAGAAAAACAGAAAACTTCATGTTTGCGAGAAAAATGGTCGGCAACCTGGCCGCCCTATAGGGCAACCGTGGGCGTCGACCGGTCGACCCCTTGGGCGACCGGTACCTGGGAGCAAAATTTGAAACAGAACATCTGCCCTTCGTTTTTGAGGTTGTGCGATCGGTTGAAGTCAGGGACGACCGGTCGAACCCTACGTCGACCGGCCGCCTGTGTAAATGTGTATTCTCATTTTCAAACTTCTATTTACGTGCGACCGACTTGTCGCCCTATGCTTTGACAAAGAAAATTCTAACCGTTGTGCAAAGCAGACAACTTTTCCCTAAATTGTGGGATTGATTTCTAACAGCTATAATCTTAATTTTAATTGCAATTTTTGTAGATATCGATTCCAAGAGGAGCCTATCAAGTATCAATCATCTCCTATAAATAGAGGAAGATTTGAAGCACAACTATAAGAGAGAAAACTACAACACAACAAGATACACTCAAGAATACACTTGTTCTTACATTGTCTTATTTCTTGTTGTAATTTGCCTAACTATTCACTTTCACATTCTTGAGGTCTAGGCTATTCTTGATTACACTTGCACTCAATTGTATTATTCATTATCGAGTTGTAATCTTGAATTTGTGGTCGTCATTCAAACACAAGATATCCTTGTGAGTGTTCTTGTGGTAAGAGCACACTTGGATGATCTAGGTGATAGGTGCAAGAAGATTGTGGTAATCTTCTTATTGAGGTGTTGAAGAATTTGGTATTCTTCAAAGTTGAAGATTGTGGTAATCTTCACAAGGTGCCGCTGAAGGAAGATTGTGGTAATCTTCAAAGGGAGATTGTGGTAATCTCTAAAGGTGGTGTTGAAGAAGAGTTTGGTACTCTTCAAGGTGTTGTAAGTTGAATTTGTATTAATTTTGGTAATTAATAAAATTCTTTTTCTTTTCAAATCCATCCCTGATATACTGGGGTGGTAGAGGATTAGGCCCTAGGTGGGTTGAACCTCTTTAAATCGACGTGTGTTGTTTACATTCCGCACCTTTGTTATTATCTTTGAGCATTCGGTTGGAAAAAGAGGGCGAAATCGAAAAGATGGAGATAATCTATTCACCCCCTCTGATTATCGTAGCCGCTGGACTTACAAGTGGTATCAAAGCCAAACTCTTTGGCAAGCTCGTTTCACATCGCGAGTGAAGAGAAACGATCGTCGGCTACTGAACGAAGCTCATCTTTCCTAAGCACCTCCACCACCAAGCCACCTCGGTTTGATTCCAAAAATTTTACATTTTGGAAAGAAAGAATGGAATGCTATTTACAAGGTTGCGGGTTCGACATTTGGAACACCGTTATTAATGGAGAATCCATTCCGATGAAAGATACACCACACACCTCAAAAGGCTTCAAAAAGCTCAATGATGAAGAGAAGAAAATCATCTCCTTAAATGGTAAAGCTCTTAATATTTTACATTGTTCACTTACCACTTTGGAATTTGATCATGTTGTAGGTATTCGATCGGCACATGAAGTATGGCAAAATTAGAAGCCATCTATGAAGTATATGCAAATGAAAGGAGCAACTCAAAAGCATCTACTTCACAAATGGATACAACATCAAATCCAACAACATGGGATAAGCCTTCTACAACCTCCCATGATGAAAAAGTTGAACAATGCCTCATAGGCATCGAAGAAGAAAACGAGGTAAGTTCTAAACCCTCTACTTCCTATGATAATGATTATAGTGATTTACAAAATGATTATAATGAGCTACAAGATGAATTCCAAAACTTACTTGTTAAATACAAAAATTTGAAAAAGGAATTCATTGTTTTGAAAAATGATAAGGATAGTTTATTTACTTCCTATGAATCACTATCATGTGCTCACACCACCACACTTGACAAGATTAGAAACCTTGAAAAAGAAAATAGTACTCTTATTGAGAATATTGATTGCATGAAAAAGGATTTATTAAAATCCAACTTGAATACCGATAGAATAACCAATATTGTTGATTGTTGTAATAATTCGAAACTAGAACTTGATCATAAGCCTAAGGGTGTCAATCACATGAAAAAGAATCAAGTCTCTAAGCACGTTGGTCATTATGCTCCTAGAATTATTACATGCTTTTATTGCGGTAAAAATGGTCATACGGTAAATACTTGTCGTGCTAGAAATAGCTCTAATTATTGTTGGAGACCTAAAAGTCTCAAGATTAATCCCAAAGGACCCAAACACATGAGGGTACCACAAAACAATGTCATATTAGGTACCCGTGAAATAATGATCGAAGAAAATTTATACGCTAAGAAGACATCAAATGACCGTTTCATTTGATCAAAGAAGGAGAAACTATTTTAAACAAAGCCAATTTCAAGAAGAGGATATAATCAAAAATGGGAAGAACACAATCCTTGAAATGGCAAAGACATCATCAACAAGATGATTTTCAAAGAAGAAGAGACTATCAACAATGGGAAGGCAACAAACTTTGGAAATGGAGTAATCAAAGAAGTCATCATCAACAAAGTGACTTCTCAAGGGGAAGATATCATCAACAATGGGAACGGCACAACCCATGGAAATGGCGTAATTGGTAAACCGTATCTCCCCATTTAAAATATGCATTTTATCTAGTTAGTATGCATGTTTTTATTTGTGCCTATATTGCAAATGAGTTTTCAAGTATTTATTTTGTTAAGGTCTTCAATATATATTTGTGCTTTTAAAATTGTTTTTGAAAAAGAAGACCTCATATGATGTCTTTAAAACTCTTGTGCATTTTTGTAGACTAGAGTGTGTTATCATCTCCTATGGATTTTTTTTTTTTTTGGCATGAGCTTACTTGTGATATCTCTTAGCCTACACTTCTATCATTATGATTTGTGCTAGATTTGTTTTAAGAATTGTGTAGGATTTACATATTTTCAAATGGCCATTTACGGCATAAATTATCGAGGTATGTTTACTTGTGTTATTCTTACTCTTATAGACTCGATATATGTATTGCCATGTGCCTATGTGCTTGTTTTTCATAGTATTTCGTACAAATGCCATTAAGAGGATTTTTAGATTTTTTGAAAAACACTATTTGATATTTGATTTGCACATATTTGCTTTGTAAACTTTTGTTCAAATATTTTTTTGGTCTCAATTATATGCTTTATCGGATTCTCAAATTTCAAAAGAGACCTTTATAGCTTTCTTAAGCTTATTTGAACTTGCATGATTTATTAGATTCTTGATGATATTCTAAATGCATAGTATGTGTTTCTTGGTCTATGTATAGTGTCTATTTCTACTATGCAAGATATTTTGTGATTGAGGCATGTTTTTACACTTGGGCTATTTTTTTCTTGCTTATATAAGCGATCCGTTAATGAGTTTGTTAAGTTGTGTAGATGAGAAATGAAGTACTCCAAATATTAGTTACCTCAAAATGGTATTAGATCAATTGGATGCCCTATGATGAAGAAGACAAAAAGGGTATTCCTGAACAAACTCGATGACCAAGGCAACATTGGTCGAACTAAGGCGAGGTTAGTAGCTCGAAGGTATTTTCAAGAAGAAGGTAATTGATTTTGATGTAACATTTGCACTCATAGCACATTTAGTAGCTATTTGCATTTTACTTGCCCATTCTTGTTCTAAGAAAATTTCAAACTTTACCAAATGGATGTTAAATCCAATTTTCTCAATGGTTTTATTCAAGAAGAAGTCTATGTAAAACAACCTCCGGGGTTTAAAATTTTCTAGGCCAAATGATTGTTTTTAAGGCCTTGTATGGTTTAAACAAGTACCCCGTATGGTATGATAAACTTAGCTATTTTTGCTAAATGATTTTACAAAAGGTAAAGTTGATACTACTCTCTTTGTTTGTGAAAAAGGGCAAGGTTGTTTAAACTTGTGCATATTTATGAGAATATTTTTGGTGCTACTAATGAATATTTGTGCAAGATATTTTTCTAAGTTGATACTAGGTGAACTCGAGATGAGCATGATGAGGGAGCTCAATTTATCGCTTGGACTTCAAATTATTCAATGCCAAGAAGATGGTTATATTTCAAAAGAACTCTTGAAGGAGTTAGGCATTGAAGAAAGAAAAACTATCTCAACCTCTATGGCTAAAGATTGACAAAGGCATGTCGGTTGACAAACAAATTCGAGGTATGTTTTCTTGTATTATTCCTATAGACTCGACATTCCATATGCCTTATGTCTATATGCTCGACTTCAAAAAACTATCCCAACGAATCTCATTAAAGTGCCATTAAAAGAAATTTTCAAATATTTGAAAGGCACTTCTTCTTATGACTTGTTGTATCCAAAGCTTTAAAACGTTCTTATTTTTTCGGGATAACAAGTTCGGTATCTAATATACGGTTATTCGTATTAAAAATTTGGTTCGTCATAATCGAACTAAAC
The DNA here is from genome assembly GCA_016081115.2 of Rehmannia glutinosa. Lineage (NCBI taxonomy): Eukaryota > Viridiplantae > Streptophyta > Magnoliopsida > Lamiales > Orobanchaceae > Rehmannia > Rehmannia glutinosa. The sequence goes on along the minus strand of JABTTQ020002662.1, from coordinate 94,059 downwards.
ATATTGAGATTCGACATATTTTTTAAGGGATTGTGATTTTTAACAAAAACTTGAGATGTGTTTAATTCCGTCTCAAGGATAACTCATGACTTTTTGATCGTTAACTCAGAGTATTTTACCTCATTTTGAGCTTGATCATGACATAATGTATATTGAATGAGGTCTATGTTTGCATTTTGCACGTTTTTAAAACTTAGGGCGAAAAATTGGATTTTTGGTTGAAAATTCGGTTTTGGAAAAACGAGAGACAGTGGGGTGAAAGGGTTGAGGGCAACCTCGCCTCTCTCCTCGACCGTCGCCCTCAACCACGACCGGTCGCCCGAGCTATATTTTGGATTAAAACGGTTCTTCTTCTTGAGATTCGCCATTTTACCTTATTTTGGCCATTTTTTGTCCCCTTTGCAAATTTCACACACAATTCACTTCAAATGAGTTTTGATGCATGAATTATATATTTTGGGGATTATCTAGCTCGACTATCATCATCATTGCTCGTCTTTACCGATTGAATGGTAAGAATTTCACTATCTTTAGCTCAATTGGGTTGAACCTCGAGTTTGTGGCTTATATGTATTTTTCTTGATGTGATTCATATATGTTTGTGATGAGCTTATTGATTGTTGATGAATGATATTCGTTAAATTGTATTTGGTGATGAAAAACTTGGCTTGATTTCATTTACAAGGTCTATATATAACTTTTTCTATTTTTGACGCCCGCCAAATGTTCGATAAAACGTTTCAATGAAAAATTCATCACCTACATGATTTTCTCGATTTCAAAAGTCTTATACATTTATAGAGATCATGTTTTGCTTATCAAATGAGTTTTCATAAACCTCTACAAGTCGTATGATTCGACTTTTCCCTTCTATTTGGCTTATAAGCTTCAATGTTCAAATAGCTCGATACATCGGTTTACTTGCGCACTTTGATAAGAATATATGATGTATTTATCGTGCTAACATTCTTTTTGATGATTCCAAAGGGGAGAAACAGGTTATAAGCTCTTTAGCTCAAAGAAGCTAAGATAAGCTTAACTAATAGAAGCTATAAGCTATGGCTTCATAAAGCCATAAGTTGTGGATCATATTTAGTCCACTTGGTGCATTATGGTTATGTATGAATCATGGTCCATTGGTTGTAGTATGGACTTATATACGGTTCTAATGATGTATCTTTGACAGGGGGAGCTTTTAAGTTATTGATACTTAAGCTCAATATCGAAAAGCTAATATTTTAGCTTATGTTTAAGTTGCTTCTATATAACTCTTGTTGTGCATGTTGATAGGGGGAGCATTTGTAATATGTATTTGAATATCTCTACTCCCATCCTTGCGTTTTTATTGCATGGAATTTTGTCGCTCTCACAACGGATAGTTCTCTTTAACCTAAAATTGTTTTGTTTTCAAAATCGACCTCGTTAAAATTGTTTTGGTTTGTAATCATCAAAAAGGGGGAGATTGTTTGATAAATGGTTTTATCATGATTTTGATGATTTTGATTTTACACCAAAACAATGGTTTTAAAGGTTGTCCAAATACTCCTAAATGATTCAAAATGGTTTTAATATTTTCCGGAGTATTTCTTCAAGTTTTATTTTCGACAAAATTGGACAACACTTTTAATGATTTTCTCATTAATGTTTTTTTACACCAAAACAATGTTTTCTAAATGTTGTCCTAATACTCCCGATCGGTCTAAAATGTTTTCACTATTTTTCTGAGTATTTCTTGAAGTCTATTTTCGATATAAAATTGGACAACACTTTTGTTTTGAGGTCAACCGTCGCCGATAGGGCAACCCGTGACTGAAAGTTGAGAAAAAACAAAAACTTCATGTTTGCGAAAAATGGTCAGGGCAACGTCGCCCTATAGGGCAACCGGTGGGCGTCGACGGTCGACCCCCTTGGCGGCCGTGCACTGGGAGAAAAATTTGAAACAGAACATTTGCCCTTCGTTTTTGAGGTTGTGCGACCGTTGAAGTCGTGGACGACCGGTCGAACCCTACGTCGACCGCCGTGTAAATGTGTATTCTCATTTTCAAACTTCTATTTCTCGTGCGACGGTCGCCTATGCTTTGACAAAAAAATTCTAACCGTTGTGCAAAGTGATGACTTTTCCCTAAATTGTGGGATTGATTTCTAACACTATAATCTTGATTTTAATTGCAATTTTTGTAGATATCGATTCCAAGAGGAGCCTATCAAGCATCAATCATCTCCTATAAATAGAGGAAGATTTGAAGCACAACTATAAGAGAGAAAACTACAACACAACAAGATACACTCAAGAATACACTTGTTCTTACATTGTCTTATTTCTTGTTGTAATTTGCCTAGCTATTCACTTTCACATTCTTGAGGTCTAGGCTATTCTTGATTACACTTGCACTCAATTGTATTATTCATTATCGAGTTGTAATCTTGAATTTGTGGTCGCTCATTCAAACACAAGATATCCTTGTGAGTGTTCTTGTGGTAAGAGCACACTTGGATGATCTAGGTGATAGGTGCAAGAAGATTGTGGTAATCTTCTTATTGAGGTGTTGAAGAATTTGGTATTCTTCAAGGTTGAAGATTGTGGTAATCTTCACAAGGTGCCGTTGAAGGAAGATTGTGGTAATCTTCAAAGGAGATTGTGGTAATCTCTAAAGGTGGTGTTGAAGAAGAGTGTGGTGCTCTTCAAGGTGTTGTAAGTTGAATTTGTATTAATTTTGGTAATTAATAAAATTCTTTTTCTTTTCAAATCCATCCCTGATATCTTTGGGGTGGTAGAGGATTAGGCCCTAGGTGGGTTGAACCTCTTTAAATCGACGTGTGTTGTTTACATTCCGCACCTTTGTTATTATCTTTGAGCATTCGGTTGGAAAAAGAGGGCGAAATCGAAAAGATGGAGATAATCTATTCACCCCCTCTAGATTATCGTAGCCGCTGGACTTACAGGAGGGGCTAACTAATATTGGGTGGGGAGGGGCCTAAATTAATAAAAAATAAAATCCATATACAAAGAATTAATATTATATTATATATATATATATATATATATATTTCGTTTAGTTGGCATTAATGGGAGGGATATCACACCATTTTTTAATATTTCACTCCCATTGTTTAGTTTGGTTCAAAATTGCCAAACCTATGAAAAAAGGAGGGTCCGGTCCACTATCAACCCAAAATGAGTATATCAACCTCAAAAAAAAAAATGAGTATATCATATCCCACCAGTGGGGTGGGATACATTTTCCCTCCTATTCTGATATGAAGTAAAATGACATCTATACCATCACTTACCTTACCCAAATTTTCGTTCATCAACCGAGAGGTAAAATTCCTCAACTCATTACATTGTCGTTGTCAAACTCTAGCTCAAAGCCAACCTGTGGAGCGTATAAAAAATACTGAATCGAACATTGAGGAGGTTTGTCTTTGTTCATTTTTTCAAGAATTTATGTTATCTCCATATTGATTTCACATTTGTTTTCGCTACCTATCTCCTAAGTAGTGGGTAATTTCAGTGATTTTGTAAACCCTTCTTCCTCTTTTATCTCATTGTTTGTTCCACTTGCAGGTTGAATATTGATTCCTACCGAGTTGAGGTTAGTCTTTCTAGCTATTTGGGCTCGTAAGTATTGTTATTTTGATTGAAAATATTCATATTGTTGTTGGATCCGAAAGAGTTATCTTTGGTGTCTCGAGTACGTTGGTGAAATGTCTAATTTGTTTTAGTCTGTTTATTTTTTTTTTGAAGAAATGTTACTTGTTGTTTCCAAGATTGCCAAGTTTTTCACAAAAAAATGTATCACATTATAATATAAGGCGACTTCTTGGGCAAAGTAGATCTGTTTTCTGCACATTTCATACATATTTTATTTAATCACTTCAGTATCCCATACAAAAATTTAGTTTTCACACACAAACATGATGTAAATTTATGTGAACTGCAATTAAGGACTGTTGTACTTGTTTTTAGAACTAAATATTAAGCTATTAAAGAGAATTATATGAATTGACATTGCAGTTTCGATTAGAAAGATGGATGAAATATCAAGGAGAAGAGCTCGGTTATTCTTAATTGTTGAAGAAATAATGATTGAAAGTACGTTTATCCGGAACATGTTTGTGAGGACACCGTGATCCTGCTAAAAAAGACTAGAAAATCGCAGAGTAGGAACTAGTTATGTCATGGCAAATAGGATACCAAACAAGTAGAACATTTGAATGACTTGATTGCATGATCGATGTTGATCGTTTAGAAAATTTGAGGATGACACATGGTGCCTTTGCTAAGTTGTGTTCTTGGTTAAAACATGTGGGTGGGCTATCCGAGTCTAGATATGTGTCTATTAATGAGAAAGTAACATTGTTTCTTTCTGTTTCTTGCCCACCACAAGAAAAACCGTGTGGTGCGTTTTGATTTCAAGAGGTCGAGGTCGGGCCAAACAAAACAGCAAACACTTTCACGATGTTTTGAATGTTGTTTTAATACTCCACACTGTCATCGCTTAGTAAGTCCGCAAACTTGATTGAAGACAACCGTGCCAATCCACGATGGAAATGGTTTAAGGCAAATCTATGATACAAACTACTAACAATTTGAAAAAATCAATATTTATCAAACACAAACGTATATTACTCGACTAGTATTTAGGCTTACAATTAGAAATGGCTCATCCATAAAATTTAACGCAATATATTTATGTTTAGGGTTGTCTAGGTGTTTTAGATGGTACTTATATCGAGTGATAGTGTAAAGTCGGATAAGGCACGATATAGAACAAGGAAAGGCGAAATAGTTGTAAATGTGCTTGGAGTTTGCGATCGAAATATGAATTTCATATATATGCTAAGTGGATGGGAGGGTTCTGCTGCGGATTGTAGAGTGTTGCATGATGTTGTCACTAGACCTAATGGTTTAAAAGTCCCTCAAGGTATCGTATCATCAATCATTTGATTTTCGAATTTAAATCGCTTAGTCATTAGCCTTTTGTCATAGTTAAGCTTATATTAGAAAGTACCATAACACTACTATTGACATGTAATTTTTACCTATGTGACGATGGTTACATGAATGGTGAAGGGTTCCTAACTCCATACAAAGGAGTTAGGTACCATTTAAATGAGTGGGGAGAGGGGTTCTTAATTCCACAGAATTCTCAAGAATTTTTCAATATGAACCACTCAAAAGCTCGTAATGTGATTGAACGAACATTTGGGCTCTTGAAAAAATGATGGGCTATTCTTCGGAGTCAGACTTATTACGATATAAAGATCCACAACAGAATGATAATGGCATGCACTCTTCTTCATAACTTCATTAAGTTTGGAACTGTCTGTAGACCCATTGGAGGAATCTTTGAGTGATGATGATAAGGACGATGACGAAGAGGATACACACATGGATTTTCATTGACACTGTTGAATCTTCACAAGCGTGAAAAATTGGAGAGACCATTTAGCTCATTCAATGTAAAATGAGTGGAGAGGTTTAGGCTACTTTTGAATTCAGTAATAAGACAATGACCGTTGTAGTATTTATGTTCATGGATAATTTCTCTATTTTCAGTTGTATGGATTCTGTTATATTATGTATTTGAAATGATATTGTATCCTGTCAAGACAACGTAGTTACAAATATAAAAATATTGCAATAAATGATCTACTTGAGATTCAGATACTTGTTTTGGAATCTTTTAAATTACTATTTTAATGCCTATTTTTTTCATTGCTTGCTTGTTTTACAATTTCACTATTTTTTTGCTTTTAGATTGTACAATTGTGACGCCCACCCCTACTACTACATTACTAAACAATATAAAAAGTGAAACTTGACAACGTAAACCCTATATACCTGTATATTTTTTTTTACCTGTGACATTTTAACAACAAACAAGCAAGATCACTTTACTTGTAAGAAAATGACAAACCATATCCACAAGCAAAAGAGATAACAAACCTGTTATTAAATACAATGACATCCATGTGACCAAATTCACAACCTACATCACCCAACTATTTACATGTACATATTTACATCAGAGTTTTCAAAAGAGGGTACAACCCTAAACCAAAATATAATACAAGACCAAAAAGAAAGGTGACCCATCAACATAGCCCAACAGTGCGTCATCTATGTACACCGTCCCTCAATAACTCAGTAGGAGCTCCAGCACTGTCCGGAAACCCATGAAATCCAACAAAGATCACCGGACTACACCTACAATGCATGAACTATGTGAGCTAATGCCCAAGAAGTGAAAACCATGCATGCTTAATGAACAATGTAATACAAATGCAAATGCATTCTAAGATATTTTACCGTATGCACAGAATGCATTGAAATATATTATTTATAATCATTTCTTTACATAGGGCCCTTGACCCACCTCGCTATGCACCGAAATAGCTCAACACAATATCAATAATAACATGGCCATAATTATATTGACACCGCCTAGGGCCATCTCCTGGGACCACCCGAGGTCCACCCCTGTCTTCCCCCAATGATCCCCATGAGTCTTCCCCTAACGTGTCAATAAGGATACGGTCAAGTGGTCCGCCCCTCGTGATCATCGGAGGCACACCCCCGTCAATCCCTATGATCCTCCTCGAGGAGTAACACCCACCTGCACCCTAAAATATATCATAAAAGCACGCCTCGCATGCCTCGGTGCACTAGCGGTGGCCAACCAAAATCTTTTTCTTTTCAAAGAAAATTATCGTGGTCGTGCGCCTCATCTCAACAATGCTCATATGTTTGCATGCACGCAAATGCCAATAAATTATATGATCAATGAAACAATAATCATCACACTCCAATATCTACCAAACAACATATGAACATCAAGGTTTTCATAATGCACCCATCAAGATACAAGAATCACATTTAGTATCAATAAGACACGAAATACTATGTTCATGCATTGTAGTTGCAGATGGCACTTACCTTACGCTGATCGGGCCTTACTTACGAGTTAGTTAATATGAGTCTGGAACCTTAGGTGTGAACAACCTGTAAAAGCATAAGTTATAAAATCTATTGCCAAATCATCAAGTTTACTATAACTAATTTCATAGAACGGCTTAGCTTGGGTTTTACCGGTCAATAATTAACACTTCAAACATAAAATTTTAGATTTAATGAAAACTTCCAAACACCTCAAATTTTATTCAAACATATCCTAACATCACTTAATCAGTTTATTATAACTCTTGTACTGAAGCCTTATTAAGTATTTTGTATCAGACACTTTATCAATTATTAAATTCTATATAACTCCTAGATCAACTAAAATCACATCCCAATTCACTGCAATTGAAAGAAGAGTTAAAAATCAGTTCGGAGAATTAAGAAAAATAAATGCTTTCTCTACTATGTAATCAACCTACCAGAATTAATTAATTAAACAACATCGAGAAAATCTTAAATTTACTAATCTTCCATCTGAAGCCTTTCTTTTAACTATATTAGTATAACATAACCAATATTACTAATTTCGAACACATAAAGTGGAAACAAGGAACTAACAATCATACCATAAAACAAAGATTATTTCTACTAGTGATGTTTACGGAAATTCTTACCACATAATTTGAGTCACAATTAGAAACCCGTAAACTATGAGGAGTATCTGCTCATTCAAGAAATTATATACGAATTTATATATATATATTGACTTATTAGGCTTAGTGGAGTGAGGCGGTGATGTACGAGATAAGGCTTCTCGTTGATTACTTTCAAGTGAGGCGGTGAGTGAAGATAAACCTCCCATTGATTTCTCTAATTTGTGAGGTGTATGTTTATTTAATTAACTAATATGATACTAACCATATATGTATATACTGAGACATTTGTATAGAGTGAATCATGTATCATGCATCGTTGTCTATATTATATATGTGTGTGCGTTGATCACTTTATATATATATATACATATATATTATATTTAATAGTTACACAACTTTTAGTATTACTAATATTAATAATATGTCCATCTTACAATGAAAATTCTATTTTCCAATATTATTCTTTTAACTATTACATTGTATTTATATATTAGATGTAATATTTTATCCCTTTTCAATTATTATATATGTTTCTCCTAATTAATGTACCCATATATATATATATATTCCTTACCATCAATGCAACAATATCACCTTTCACCTCTAAATTTTTCACGTGCAATCTTACAATTCTCGTACTTCTAATGTTACCACGTGTAAAGCAATATATTTGATAGTTTGACACCCAATCATTCGACAACTAAATACCATAAGTGAGTTCCAAAATTATAAAACTAGTCATGCCATATAAAATAATCAGATTATGCAAATAGCACATAACCAACATGTCATGCATGAACTATATTGGCCATGAGCGAGTGTGAGGCTCAGATTACAATAATTTCGATACTTGTTTAATGCCTCATTGTTTTAAAAGTATCTTGTGTAATTTTTGGTTTGCTTTGTTGTAATTAATTGCGTATTATGGAGTTTTAATATGATTTCTATTACAAACTTGATTCAGTAACCACATGAGTGCATTTTGGATAGGTAATTACATTGCTAGTTACATAATTACTCTTCGAATTTTGTGCAAAAATGTTGATATAGTAAGGTATTAGTATAATTTTTATTGTTTTGTGATTTACAGTTTCGTAATGGAGGCATCATACAACCAATTCAAAAAAACATACTGCAAAACGGAATGACAAGGGTAGAAGAAGTTGGAGTCGGCGAGAGAAAGTGTTGGTTGCATCTTTGAAGGAAATTGTGGCGCACGGGGAAGTCTGAGAACGGCTTCAAAATCGGCTACTTACAAGCCTTAGAGCAAGGTTCTTCCTGGGACTGACCTTAGGGGGATTCCCCACATCAATTCCAAGATACATGTTTGGAAAAAGGACTATAGCAGCCTGGTTTCAATGCTTTCACGCAGTGGGATAGCGTGGAATGACAGTACAAAAATGACTGAGGCTCTTGATGAGGCTTGGGCTGAATATGTTAAGGTATTAGTACCACTTTTTTTTTTTTGTCGAACGATAGAATTTTATTATTACAACTCAAAAACTAAAATTACAACTGCAATCGTAGCCAACGGGCTAAGAGCCGACAAGACTAACTAAGAGCCAAGCGGGAATTGGTAAAACCAATTCAGATTCACATGGACTAAAAAACTACCCACCCCAAACTAACCACTCCATGCTGGGAGACTTCAGCACTCCTTAAAGGAGACTGTAACACACCAGAAAAAACTAAAATCGGGCACGAGCAACCACTACATACTGCAGAACAGAAAAAACTGATCCGCCTACGAGTTTCGCAAATCAACCGAGAAAAGAAAACACAAACAAAATAAGAAAACAACAGCTTTACTAACAAACTAGAGAAAAAAACAAAAAATTGCCTCTCCCAAATTTACCGCCACAACCCATCGTCTTATCCGCTTGAGACACCTCGGTGAAGCTCCGACCCGCTTTCGCCCGGACCAAAAATTCTGGCCACCTTCATACGCCCAAGGGACCGCAATTTGGTATCCCTCCAATAGAAAACATGGAGAGAGAAGGAGGGAGGGGGAGGGGGAGAAGGGAGGGGGCTACAGAATGGGAGAGGGAGGGGGAAAAGTGCTAGGGTTTTTTTTGGGGGTTAGAGAGAAGGGGGAGAGAAAAAAAGTTAGAGAGAGAAGGGGGCACACTTCTACAAATGTTCATCAAGGTATTAGTACCACTTACTTTCAGTTTTCAGCCTAATTGAAAAATATTGAAATCTATCTTCTCACGATTTTTATTTGTGCAGGTTAATGCCAATGCCCGTATCATGAGGTTCAAGACTTGGCCATTTTACAATGACTGGGTTAACATTTTTGGGAATGATAGAGCAACAGAAGAGCATGCAGTAAGCTTCACTGAGGCAGACAACAACGTCCTTAATGGAATGTCCACGCAACAGGAAGAGCCAGTTGAACATTTTGGAAACTTATTCGAAGAGTTTTGGACGATGAGAATGAAACAAATTCTATGTGTCAACCAGAATCCACCCCTTAGAATTAGGCATCGACAAAGAAGAATAAAAAAATAAACGTACCATAGATCCTATGGTTGAGCTAATGGGCACTTTCTGCCGCAACACTGATGCTAGACTCGCCGAAATAGCTCAACGCATTGGCTATGAATATGACATTTCTACCGCAAAGAAAGAGGTTCTCGGGCTTGTTGCAATGATGCAAGTACTTTCTCTGCAAGAGAAACTTCTAGTTTCAAAATTGTTGGTTAAAAATACTGAGGACCTTGAACTATTCTTCAGCCTTCCGGATGAAGCCAAGATTGAGTTTGCCAAGATGAAGCTGGCAGGGAATCTATGAAATTATCTTAGTCATATGTTTCAAATAGCATATTGTTGCTCGATATTAATCTGTCTTTTTTGGTGCCAATGAACACTTGTTAGGATAATCGTTTTGGATAATCTCTATTTTGGATATTCGTTTTGGATGATATGGTATTGTTCTCTATTTTGGATAATAGTTTTGGATAATCATTTATATATATATTTGGATATTCATTCGGATGACATGGTATTCTTTGTCTTTTGGATAATCATTTATATATATGATGGATATTCATTTTTGATGATATGGTATTGTTGTCTTTTTGGATAATCGTTTTGGATAATCATTTATATATATATATATATATGTTGGATATTCATTTTGGATGATAAGGTATTGTTCTCTATTTTGGATAATCATTTTGGATAATCTCTATTTTTGATAATCTCTATTTTGGATTATTAGAAAGAGCTTGTATTAGAATGTTATGGTATTATCTGAGTATTATTTCTAAGTTATCTGTCTCAATGTCATGGAGTTAGAATTTATCTGATTTATTTTTTTTGTGTGTAAAACTGATTTGAAACAAGTCTTAGCAGGGTGAATTTTGAGACATAGGGACCATTTCTTTGTTCTCTTCCAAAATGTATTCTAAGACTTGTGTTTTTTAACTTATAAACTGTCCGAATAGTTCCAAAATGTATCTTTCAAAATGTATTCTGAAACCTGGATAATAAGACTTGCGAATTTTCTGTGTAAAACAGACGTAAAATCACTTTGATATCTTCTTAGAATAGTTCCAAAATGTAGCAGGTGAATTTTGAGACCATCTCATATATTTTAAAGCTTGTGTTTCTTAAGTTTTAAACTATCTCAAATTCATTGAATACGCCAAAGGGACCATCACTTTGTTCTCTTCCGCTTCAATTTCTGGATATGCCAATTGACAGAGGTTAAATGAAGAAGTTCATTGATATAACGACATTCTAATAGATGGCAATGGAATCGGACAATTGAAAATCGAATTCCAAATAAATTTCAGCATACGACGTCGTGAAAGATGAAAGCTTGAAATATGACACCCCTACATATTAAAATTAAAACTACACGACAAGATGACATGACAAAAGTGAAACTGAGTCCAACAAAAATAACCGAAACCAACACAACACAGTGAAGGCAAGGCAACAACTCCAAAGCACGAAACTACATAAAACCGTAAAATGACTAAACGGCCCTAAGAACCTAAGAACCAATGCGTTGACGAAGTGCGGGGCTTTTTGATAGGCGAGTATGAAGCAATTGAACTATCTGCTGGGTCTACATGGGGTGGACGACTTGAGTCGGCTTGATCAAAAAAAAATTGCATCTTGCTTAGAACTTCTTCTGTGGTGGACAACTTTGACGGAGGGTTATTTGGGTCTGGAACCGAGGACTCGCTTGCAGACTGATACCACACTAACTCATTCCAAAATGAGTTGTCCGTGTTATCAAGCATTTGGTTGCCTCTTGGTTCAATGTCCTACCCATGTCATCGCGTGATCATCGGATATTTTTAATACTTCAACTTCGTTGTTTGCACTTTCGTTAACATCATATTCTTCGAACATCTAACGGAGCTCATCAAAGTCATGTTCGCCTTCCAACATATAAGCTATTGCAAGTTTTTCTTCCTACAAAATAATCAAACATGTAACCACTTCAAATGTATAAGAAATGTAACTTTAAAAATGTACAATGACTATTTGCATATTAGGTGTACCCTGAATATATGTAGTTCGACATCAATCGGTCAAAAACGACTTTGTGGGTGATGGGATCGTAGCACATCTTTGCTTAGTTGGATAATCCATTTGAAAACTTGGTAACACTTCTTAATGCGTTGCATATAGTATGCATAGTCGAACTCGATGCCAAAACATGTGTTCACAAATCGTCATTCCAAAGAAACAACAAATGTATTTATGCCTCAAGCACAAAATTTCCTTCCATGGCTTGCTCCACCAAGACCCTAATGAATTTCCTGGTCAACTTCTCCGTCCATTTTGTATTGTAGAATACCTTAGACTGACAAATAGCCCCTTTAGGTGTGTTTTAGTTTTGAGGCATTTTGATAAGGCTTAGTTGTATAATATTAGTGGTATATTTTGTTGAATGTTTGCTAAGTTATTCATACATATAAATAGGCATCCATAAATTGGATCCTTATTTACCACTAGCTGGCATTACTCGATACAACATCAAAGAAGATTTTGATTTCATAGAAAATGGATATGTTGAGGCACTTTGTTGCAAATAAATTGATTTGCTAAGCTTACCATTTTGTCCCATTCTTACGTGCATATACAGGTTCACATGTAGCAAATGTATTTTTGATTCTCAGCCATTTTGTTTCAATGTTTGATTTAGCTTTATCATATTGTGTACTTTACAGAAAGAATATATTCTCTTTTGCCCTTCTGGGATAATCTTGGATGAAGAAGATTGAAGACTAATTTGGAGTTTAGTTGCAAGACATTTTTTGGTGAGAATGGTGAGGAATATATTCTCTTATCTACAAAAAAGCTGAAAATCATTCACTCCATTGGTAACATTAGATCACGTGGAGATTCCCATTTTGATCTCATAGTAGCTTTATATGCATGCTTTTATTGTTTTAGGTGTTGAGGTGTCTGTTTAATAATCATCTTTGGGCTTGAGGTGTTGGCATATTATTGATTATGGGGTGTGAGATGTTGGAATAACAATTAATCTGTGGTACAGAGTGTAAGAATAACAATTAAGCCACTTACAAAAGCAGCAGAGAAATTATGAAATCACAAAACGACCCCTGAAGTATTTTAAGGGGTTGTTCAATGATTTTCAAGGTTCGTTTTGAAAAGTTTGAACAAAAAACAGCAATGAATGCATAAAACAGCAATGAACTTTTAAAAACCCCAAAACGACCCCTGAGGATATCAATGTTGATTTGTGATTTGAAGGTTTTTTTTTGTATAAGGACTGTTAGTTGATGTTTATGGTTTTAGGTTCAAACTACTTGCAAAGGCAACAAAGAAATTATGAAAATCACAAAACGACCCCTGGAGTATTTTAAGGGGTTGTTGTGTGATTTTCAAGGTTCTTTTTGAAAAGTTTGAATAAAAAATAGCAATGAATGCATTGACTTTTGAAAATCACAAAATGACCCCTTGAGGATATCAATGTTGATTTGTGATTTGAAGGCTGTTTTTTGTATAAGGATTTGTTAGTTGATGTTAATGATAATTACAAAAGTTATGTTTATAGGGTGAAACTAGTTACAAAAGCACCAAAGAAATTTAAAAAATCACAAAACGACCCCTGGAGAATTTTAAGGGGTTGTTTTGTGATTTTTAAGGTTCTTTTTTAGATTACTCCAACTTCAATATTTTACCCTCTCGTCCCATACTGGTAATAACAGAAGGAACAATTTGGTTCAAGAAAATTACTTAAATACATGTGCCACTTTTCTCAGTTTTGTTTTGTGATTTTCTTAATTCCCAGGTTCTAGCCTTACAGAAGGCACAATTTGGTTCTGTAGTTACATATTGGTTCATATACAGAAGGCACCATTTTGTGATAATTACAGAAGGTACAATCTGGTTCAATATTACGCCCTATTCCCATTAGTTTTGTAATTTTCCTCATTAATCCATTCTTAGAATTACGATTACATGACATAAATTGAAAAATAAGTTCTAAAAGTATAATTATATCAAATTTTGATTCCAAGGCCCGATTTCGAAGAAAATATACAACAATCATCAATGGTTTAACCAAAGTTGCAGGATATAAATTGAAAACGAAAGTTCTAAAAGAAGAATTACATCTTAACTACTGCATTATTCCTCAATCCTTGGCAACCATAATGGACTTGGCTACCTTAGCCATATGCTCAAAACCAGGAACATCATCGAACCGAAGTGGTCAAATCATGCACAGAACCAAGAACATTTGAGAAGTCAATCACGTGACATTGGCAATTTTAAAAATTGTACGCCAATTCATAATACTCAATCCCATAAGTCCTAAAATATGGTTGTTCTATGCTTTTTCCTGCCAAAAAAAAAAAGAATTTTAGTCAAGGCCCAATATTTACGTGACTATGTACATATATATTTGTCGTAAGAATTAATATCTAAGGTTAGAGACAATATTGTACCTTGCCAATATGATTGAATTTAGTTATCGTTCATAGATACAACGTTGCGTCTCACGTCAATGTCAACGCCATGAGTGTCAAGGTACTTAAAAATCCTCAAATTTGTCTCTCCATAATTGGACCTGACTTTTTACCGTGCCAACATTGAACTCCTTACCAAATTGCCTCTTTATTTCTAATGCTATCAAACTCAAAAACCTGTTCCATTCAACAAGATCATCCAATCGGAGAACACGAGTGGAATGATTAAGATATTTATATAAATATTCATCTTCCTCGAATCTCCAGTTGACTGATTGGTACAAGCCTCAAATTACAATACTTCTTGTCTGAGGCATTACTAAAAGTTGAACAAATTTGTGCATAAACACATTAAATTAATAAGTAAAACTAAAATGCAATAATATGCGCTTCAAAGAAGGATTTAAGACATAGTTTAATTATCATCCATAGATTACACCATTCATATCAAAATACTACTTAATAAGACAACATAATACAAGTTCGCTCTATGCTTGTCCAATATATTGCAAAGATATACAACCAAGTACATACTACCGCCATGCCCCTAGTATCCGAATTACAAGATAGTCACATTGCAAACATTATGATAACAACTATCATAACCCAAGAAAATATCAAAGTGATGAGATATTTTCTTTCACTAAGTCTTGAGTTATTTTATGGTGTCTTCATGTACATTTATTTTCTTTATCAGTCTTGGAATGATTTGAGTTGATCTTCTAGCACATGATCGGATCATACCACTCAAAGAATCCACACCTACGTTCCTGCATTATTTTAATAGCCATTTTTATACTAATATTCTTGTCACAAGAACCCTAAGAACTTAGTTCAGAATCATTGAAAAGGTGAAGTATTATTTAGGTTGTTATTGAGTAACACATACATTACAACTGTGCAATTACGGCCGGGGTTAGTCGGTATCCACGATGTTTGTAAAGGTGATTCAACAACACATTCACATAACTTATTTGTACGAGATTGATGGTAAGAATGTCCAGAGGTGTTTGAGTGGCCCGTTGACACTACACAATAGGAAGTCATGCCACAACACCTTTCAATTTTATAACATTTCCATGAAACATCAAGTAATCGCAAACAATCACTTCATACATCTATGTAGGATCAAAATATTAATCAAGATTAACAACATTCCATCAAAAAATCTTGGATAACCTTTAAACAGAAACAGTAAATGAATAATATCAACCAAATATAGTGTCAAATGGAAAATCAAATGTATTTAACAACAATAACAACAAGAATTTAAGAATGATGTATTTACTTGCAATCTTCATTGAGATATTACAACTCCACCAACTGGAAAAAAAAGTAAAATATTCAGTGTTTTAACAAAGAACACATATTTCACCTCTTGACAACAAAGAACAAATTAGTGTTTTATACTAAAACAAAGAGACGGAAAAATATTCCACAAAGTAATAATCAAAGAACATAAAACAAACAAAAATTCTTGCTTTAAATTAACCTAAACCTAATAATTTTTCGTCCACAAAATATCATCACAAAATCCGAATTAGATGATTTCATGTCCCCAACCACGCTTCTTTGAATCAAACGTTGAATGAAATCTATTTTCATGAAAACCTAAGAACGAAATTAGAGGGAAGATATCAATATATTAAACCTAATACAAAATCAAATAGATGAAATAAAGCAATAAGGGAGAGAAG
Organism: Rehmannia glutinosa; assembly: GCA_016081115.2. NCBI lineage: Eukaryota > Viridiplantae > Streptophyta > Magnoliopsida > Lamiales > Orobanchaceae > Rehmannia > Rehmannia glutinosa. The sequence continues at coordinate 77,840 of JABTTQ020002662.1, read as the reverse complement.
TTTTCGAAGAGATTGTTACCCGTCTGGCGGGCCGTTGGTGGGGGATGAGCGAGGGCGCGATCGAGAAGAGAAGTTTTGAGGATGAAATAAAGCAATAAGGAAGATATAAATGGCAAACCTAAATAGAAGAAAGATGTTCGTGGGAGTGAAAAAGGAAAATCAATTATAAGTTGGGGGCACAAAGGTAATATCACCGGTTGATTGTTCTTATCCAATTTGAATCAGACACATTATTAATAAATGCAGATATATCCAATAGCCAAATCCATTAAACAAACATAATAATAAGACTTATTGTGTCCACCTAATAAGGCTGAAAAAAGAAGTTGGGAATTAATCATGCACATTACCATCCTGCAACCAAACGAAACCATAGGGTAATGAATTTTTTCAATTGTTTTTTGGGGGGGATGGGAAGGGGAAAGAGGGCGACGGCTAAAGCCCTCTCATCATCCCATGAGGCCCCGCCTCATTTCATGCATTAAAATGATTAGATTGTTGTGTCTCCATATCAAAATATCAATTCACATATTCGAAAATAACGAGGCATAAACTAAAAATAAGGAGAAAATAAGTTTTTTAAAGGAATCAATGAAAATGATAAATAAGTCTACAAATTCTATTAATTGATACCAAAATTTTATAGAGAAATTTAATTCAAGAAATTTTGTTAATTTTTCATTTATTTCAAGTTATTTTAGAAAGATAAATATTCCCGATAAGAGTTTATATACTCGGGGTAAAAATTCCAGACTCGAATACAATTAGAGTTTATACACTCAGCGTGGACATTGGAGACTCGACCATCATATGGGAACTCTATGGCTGCGGAACAGGGTGAGTCTTGAACAAGGCGGGTCAAACTGCCATCCATAATGAGGATTCAAATTTCAAACCCATTATCTTTCATAAAAATCACTTAAACGATTGATGCCAACATGGCGGCTCTTTAGATGACTTGGCCAATGAGTCATTGCTGATGTGGCACTCGCGTTGCACTTTACCAAATCCGAAAGCGTTGTTCTTAGAAATGCAACTTCAGTAGATGTAATACAACATAACACCCCCGCCAAGCACCACCAATCGCCGCCGCTTTCCGCCCTGCGTCTACTCAGGTTCCTCCACGTATGGACCTCTCAATTCCTCAGCGTTCCCTCAACCTCAACCACGCCTTTTTGGCTCAATCGCGTCTTTGTAACTCACCAATTCATCTCTCGCAGCGTCTTCTCCTCCCCGTACACCTCCAGCAGCGCAAGTTACAACGTGTCTCCAAACAATTTGCAGCGCCTCCCATGGACTCCACAATCCCTAATTCGGTCGTTAACAACGGTTCACCATCGATAACAGTTCAGGGTAAATTCGTTCTGAAGTTCAATTTTTCTTTACCCTTTTGTTATTTTGGTCTGACTGTGATGATTGTCGGGAATAGCTGGCGGAAGAATTGGAGAGGTGAAGAGGGTTACGAAAGAGACGAATGTAAATGTGAAGATTAATCTGGATGGTGATGCCGTCGCTGAAAATAATACAGGGATTCCTTTTCTTGATCACATGTTAGATGTTAGTTCTCATTTATTTGTTTATTTGTTTACAAGTATTGTTTTTGCGGATTAACGGTTGGTGATATAGATTTTTTGAAATATTGAATTACTTATAGTGGGATTTTAAAGTGAAAAACTTTCTCACAGTACCTATAAGTTTGAATGCTATATAAGGGGTTGGGGGTGAATGGTGATTGTCCTGTGTATGTACGCATTGTTAGTTCAGTTGTAAAATATAGTGCATGTTTGGAAGCCTGAAAGAAAATGGACTTCTTATTAAACGACTTTTCAAAAAGTCTCCAATTTTGGCTTCTCTAAAATTGACTTTTTTGGATAAGTGACTTATCCAAAAGTCCATTCTAACTTTTAGATCCAAAAATCCATTTGAGAAGTGCTCCCAAACAAGCTGATAGTGATAAGCTAAATTTAGGAAATAGTGTTACTTCAGCTTCTTTTATGTTTAACTGATAAGAGTTTTTTGCTTCCTTTTTCCCTTTGTTCATCAAACAAAATTAGTTTCTTTTTTATGCAATCCAACATAAAATATGATCTTTTGGATATTAATGAGTGTTGAGTAGGCGAGAGTGTTATTCCATCTGCAATGACTGTCACATGGTATTGTTGTTTATGTGTTATTAAAAATCTGCCTGAATGATAAATGTCGGCTTCTTCGTTATATTTGTTTCAGCAACTTGCTTCACATGGATTATTTGACGTACATGTGAAGGCCACTGGTGATATTCATATTGATGATCATCACACAAATGAAGATGTTGCCCTAGCAATTGGGACAGTAAGTTTCACGAATTGGTATTATTTTGTTTAATGTATTATCAATTATGACATTCAGAAAGATTTTTAGGCCACGCTCTTTTTTCTGTTGCTTCATGTTGTTTGTTCTGAGTTTAAAATCCTTGCTCTAGTTAGCACCACTTCTGAGAAAGATTTGTTACTGTTGGTTTTTACTGGCCACCTGGATCTGGTTGGTCTTGGTATTGGGAATCATATTCAAATGTTAAACATGATTCTAGTCATATCTAAGTCTCCTTGCGATATGAGATAATTTGTACTCTTTTTCAAATAAACATTGATTTATTTCCATTGTAGGCTCAGATATGCTTTTCAAGGTCTGATGATCAAAGTGTGCCAGTTTGAGTCTTGAAGTCTATAAACATACCATTTCTCCTTGTAATAGTTATTCTGCTTGTTTACCATCAACTTATTGGTGGTTAGTGCGAAATCAACAGCAATAACACTGATTGTTCATGCAGGCTTTGTTGCAAGCACTTGGTGATAGGAAAGGAATCAACTGGTTTGGAGACTTCTCAGCTCCTCTTGATGAAGCACTTGTACATGTTTCACTGGTATGATGGTGGCAAAATACGGTCCTCTTATAAAAAGCTTGGATATAGCAAAAGCCCATTATTTATCCATCAAGCAAGGGCAAAAAGTAGTCTTATTTCGTTTATGGGGAGAATTATTATCTGCCTAAGAGCAGAAAAGAACGGATGAGGAAGGAGAAGAGTTATAAAACAGACATGTATGATGTAGTGTCTCTTCATGGTTGTCCCCAAGTCTATGACATAATGAGATGTTATTGCATTATTGTGATGGATAACTTTCTTGAGATTTAGATATAACAAATCTGGAATCACCACTTCTAGATTTGCAACATGAGATGCACATAACCTTAGTGTGAGGATGACTTAACAGAATGCTAGCCTATTGTTTTGCTTAATTTCATGCATTTAGTGCAAGTTTTCCAACCGTAGTACATGGGGGCCATCCTTTTGAAAAAACCTTAGTACAGGAAAACATCCTTTACGGGTTCACAATGAGTCCGTGTGGGTCGAAAAAGGGTATAAACCTCCCTGGTTGTAGAATTGAATCTTACAGAAATCTCAATCTTTGTGGGATATGCTTGCTTATTAAAAAGTGAAGGTCTCCAGTCATTTTTCACCCGCATAGAGAGGCAGAACCATTGTGTCCAATAGTGTGATTGTTGATATGAATTTTCAGTTGTGGTCTCTAAGTGCAATATTTTCTTTTTGAATTTCTATTATAGGATTTATCTGGAAGGCCGCATTTGAGTTATGATTTGCGCATACCAACAGAGAGAGTTGGAACTTACGACACACAGGTATTCCGTGCTCTTTATGTACTTGAAATTCATAGGTCCCATTCAAGTATACACTGTTACTCAAATTGACTTTGTGTTTAATACTGTATATCTGCCCTTTGCTTTGCTCAAAATCGAATGTGCTCCTTATAATATAGCGTCAGTTTTGTTCTTTTGACCTGACCTCTTATGTCTATTGACTCCACTCAAACATTTGTTGCTTTCAGTTGGTGGAGCACTTCTTTCAGTCTTTGGTCAATACCTCCGAATGACACTACACATACGACAGGTAAAAAGATGTTCTTCTCAAGTTTTTGTATACATTGTTAAGAGTAGCTAGCGGTGAAAATTGTGATACTGTAGACAATGCTTTGGTATATTTCACAAGCTCACTCCTAATTTGAATCAAGACTTGAGTTTCTTACATTTATCATAGGGATAATTACAAAAACTACCCCTGAGGTTTAGCCTAATTACAAAAAATTCCAATTATCTTTCAAATTTACAAATTCCCCATAAAGGTGTTACAAACACGCTCTTGAGATTTGTATTTACTTAACAAATACTCCCCTCTCGAGGTGCAAATTGTAGAGTACAAACTAGAAACAAATGTCAAGAGGGTATTTGTAATTTTGAAAGATAACTGTGTTTTTGTAATTAGGTTAAACGCGGGGTAGGTTTGTAATTATCCCTTTATCATATTGACCACAACATTGAACATTGGAATTGCTGCATCTAGTAAGAAAACTCCTTCATTTAAGAAAATATGCCTTTGTCACGATGCTAATTTCATGCTTGCTTTTGTTCGGGCATACACCATTATATTTTCATGTAGTTATTGTATTCTTTATACTGAGGGTAATAGATTCAGTTTACTCCTCATACTAAGGCGAAGGTATCAGTTAACCCCTTATACGAATAGAATCTTCAAATACACCCCTATATTTAAAAATCCAATATAAAGTGGCGAAAATACCTTTGAATCGTGCAAATAGTGTAAATTCATTTTAATCGATATTTCTGAATTACTGAATTTTGAATGGATAATAGCTTGGCGGGAGAAATTCTCACCACATTATTGAGGCAACCTTCAAGGCCTTTGCAAGGGCTCTTCGCAAGCAACAGAATATGATCCTCGCCGTCGTGGAAGTGTGCCAAGGTTTGTATTTTGGGCTCTTGTCAAAAAAGTCAAATAGGTTTATGGCAACCCAAAGTTGGGGTAAATTGCGCATTGCGATTTTTTCAATGTATATTTACAAAAACTACCCTTGGATTGTAGCCTAATTACAAAAACTACAGTTATCTTTCAAAATTATAAATATGTGTTTGTATTTACCTAACAAATACCCCTCAAGACCTCTCTAGAGGTTGCAATTGTAAAATAGAAACAAATGTCACTGAAGTATTTGTAATTTTGAAAGATAATTGGGTAATTAAGCTAAACATCAGGGGTAATTTTTGTAATTAATTCTTTTCAATCAACCTGTTGATGTTTGCTTGCAATTTTTCAATGCTTGTAGCTCAAAAGGCGTCCTCTCGCGCTCTTGACTCTTCATCAATCATGCCGAAAGCTGGATGGATGCCTGTTAGGGATATGCTCATATCACTAATCCTCAATTTTCACAAAGGAAACCGCGACAAGGTTTGCCTCGTCTGCATCTCATCTTTTGCAGCCTTTCTCATGCATTTGAAGCATCATTGTTGTAATATAAAGCTAGACAATCATCAGATTCAGGTTAAGATGTTTTGTGCTTCAATAACCAATTCTAGGGCAACACTGTTCATGCGCTATCCTCATTTTTCCTTTTTCTTTTTGTTTAATAAACTTTGTAATGAATTTTGTGCTTAAAATAATTTAAAAATTCATTTGCTATCCTAATTGTATACTTTTTACTACCAAAATTACATCCTTTTGTATTTTATATATGCATAAACATTTTTAATGTAATGTGATGTAATTATTTTGTAATTAAATATGTAATTGTATTAATATGTTAATAAAATTATAGATATATATTTGATAAAGTAACATATTATTGTAAATGGAATAATAATAAATATATAGAGAACATAATATTTAGAGTGGATATGGCTTAAAATTTTAAATATGACAAAGACTTATAATTTTGAGAAGCTTGTACCCCCTCCCAAAAGTAAAGAGACTATAAATAAAACGCAATTCTGCTGTCCTTTTGCAGTCGGCAAACGCATCTCTTTTGCTGGAATGGTGGATTAGATTACTTTTTTTTTCTTTTCTTTTGAAAGAGATTAAATTAGTTGGTTAGATGTCAGAGTCATCAGCCATTATAATCATCAATACAAAGAAGATAAATGAGCGAAGATAAATGAGCCCATAAAAGTTGGTCAGTTTATAAAAAATTGGAAAATTCTGTACATTTCTCCTTAGAATCTTTGATGTGAAGTTCTGTTATTAAGGAGGTGGATGATGAAAAAAATTATAATTTAATGGTTAGTAGTACAGAATTACAGTCAATTCATGCTTTAAAAAAAAAACTCTTAACAGCTAAACATACTAATTTCATAAACTATAAATGAAAATAATTAATCAATGACGTAGATTTTCATTCGCAAATATTTTCTATATTTGTGATCATCGTGACATGATTTTCCTAAGCCCTATTGGTAAGAAATGAAGAGAATAAAGCTAGAGCAAGATCATGAGTGGAGAGAATATTTGGATATAGGACAAAACAGTTGCTATTTTAACCTAAGGGGTAGGATCAAATTAGGCAAATAAATATAGTGTTCTTCCAAAAGCATAATGACAATGTAAATGAGTCATTTGGAGATAAGCTCTATCATTTATTTTGTTTGACTCATCCTATCTAAATGTTTTTGTCTTTATTTTAACTTTAAGGTTTAACCACTTTCGTTGAGTGGCAAATCAGAGGAGTTAAGCTTAAATAGTTTTGGTTAATGGTACAAGTTAGGTCCCATTCAGTGTTATATCGACTTATGTAACAAACAATGTTAAAGATTTTCCGGCAATAATTTTAAGATGATTGAGTCCAACATCTAACTAAATAGGGACGGAGTTCTGGTCTCAGAATTAGTCTGGCAAAGCGGAAACATGACACATCAAAAAAGATGAAAAAGAAGACCTTGAAGAAGTATAATAGGAAATTAAAATAGAAAACGTATGTTTTCAATATAATAATGAAAAAAGACTTATATTGGACCGTTCTACGAGACTTTTTATGTTAGACGGGCTGCGTCTGATCTTAATCGTCCAACCCAACCCGTCCCATACATTTTTTTTGTAATTTTTCCGGTTTCTATTTTTTATCCAGTTTCCCCCCTTTTTTTTCTTTCTTCCCTCTTTTTAGCGTCTCTCTCTCTCTAAGTTTCAGTATCTTTTGTTCTTTAAATCTAGAGTTTGCTACTTGTAGTGTTGGCTTTTCAAACAAAATAAATAATTGATAAATGAAACATCCTATTTTGTATCTTGCTAAGGGGTTTCTGCCATTAATGACCTGAATATTTTGGTTTCATATTTTTCACTTATTTCACCATATAAATGGAAGATTTTAAGCTTTGAAACTCCAAATTAATAGAGATTTTAAGTTTTGAAACTCTATTGAATATGAATATTTCCCATTCTCCTGAAGCTTTTTGGATTTTGCCACAAAATGAAGGGAAAAATAGAGAAAACAGAGGAGGAGACGAAGAGAAAAAAAGAAGAAAAAAGAAAAAAAGAAAAATAAATTCATTGTTGAAAACCACTCTTGAAAAGTATTACCTTTTAAAAAAAGTATTTCAGTTTAAGTGAAAAATATTACAAACTTGAATTGAAAAGTATTACATTTTGAACTAAACATATTATAATTTTGAGTAAAAAGTATTACATGTTGAATTGGAAAGTATTATATTTTTAAATTAAAAAGTATTATATGTTTAATTGAAAGTTATTATACATGTTGAACTACAAGATATACATGTTGAACTAAAATATATTATAGTTTTAAGTGAAAAGTATTACACATTTAAGTGAAAAATATTACATATTGAACCAAAAAGTATTACACGTTGAATTGAAAAATATTACATGTTGAATAAAAAAGTGTCACTTATTTCTTAAAATCATGTCAATTTTCTTGCGATTACTATGTGGAGCCACCGCTCACTTCCATCACATTTAGCACTATATTTAACAATGTATATCATTTTTTTATCAACATTATTACGCTTTCTAATTAAAGTATTATTTTTTTGCTCAAAAGTATTACTTGTCTTAAAAGTATTTTTCTCAAAAAGTATTATCGCGATATTTTTGGGGATTGTTGACTTTTTTGTGATCGACAAATTTTATGTTGACTTGATCCGACCCGACCCATCTCACGAATAGAGATCCGTGAGATGGTATCACAAAGAGACCTTCTATTTATTAGTGTTTTCATTACCAAAACATCGCTCTTTGCGAGTTAGTTTTTGTTAGATCACTTTGATTTTTTAAAATAGGTTATATTTTTATATTATAGTTGTTGGAAATCTTGGTCTTAAAGTGCACGTCGACCCGACTTTAACCAAATTTATGATGGCTAAGTATTTAATTTTGGAGGAATTAAATTATGAATTATTAATCTACGTTTCGAGTATATGTTCGTAGAATTTTTTATTTCTCAAAACCAAGTTTCGGTGAGTGAGAAATTAATACACAAAGCTAGCCAAACGAATGGGCATTGTGTAAAGAGAGTTGAAAGGGTTTAGCCTTGTTCCACATAGAATATAAAGCATAGTTTATCCTGGGGTTGGGACGGGCCGGACCTTTGGGCCCAGGTCCAGGTCCACTGTTGGACTGTTTGGAGACCCAATGAATATGGACATTGCAAGTGTCTAGATTCGTGTGACTATTGAAGTTACAGTCAGCTGAAGTGGGATGTAACACCTGACTGTTCATCCAGTTTAATGCCCACTAACTTGATTATTACTCCACTGCACGTGCTGGATGTGTTGCCTATATAAAGGCTTAACTAGACATTCCGATTTTACACGCAACATTCAACATTCTTACTTCAAAACTTAAACACTTTTTCTCGCATTTCTACATTTTGAGTCTAGCAGCCAAGTCTAACACCTTCCTGTTCGAAGGAGCTTTTGTGTTAGTGGTGCTACTACATAAACAAACATAAGTCATTTCATCTTTGGAAACAATACGTCAGACCGTGAGCACTAGTCGAGAAGTAATTGCTTTACGTAAAGAGATTCATCTCGACTCAGTTTTTTAATTTTCAGTTCAGATTCTGTAATAGTTAGGTTCAGTTTTTTGTAATTTTCTGTTTTTGTTTTTAGTTTGCCATTTTGAAGGCATTCCCGATTAATGTACTATTGTAAACAACAATCACAAAGTAATTAACAAACTTTGAAATGGCGTCTAGTAGCATAACTCCAATCATCCCTCCTGCTCAAGCTGAGAAACCCAAAAATTTTATGGGTTTCGATTTCAAGAGGTGACAGCAAAAAATATTTTTTCTACCTGACGACCTTTAGCTTGGCGAAATACCTAACGATGACGTGGTAGCTAAAAATAAAACGAATGCTGAAAAACGTGTTGCGTTTGATGCATTAGGCCATGGTTATTTCTTGTACTCAAACCATGTCCTAAACGGACTTAGTGATGCACCGACAAAGTCTGCGATTGTGGTTATGGAATCTCCAAAGAATTATGGGAATCTTTGGGGAAGAAGTACAAAATCGAGAATGCCGACACAAAGAAATTTGTTGTCGCTAAGTTCTTGAATTTTTAATGGTTGACTCAAAATATGGAACAAGTTCAAGTTCCATTGATCTTACATGAAATCTCTTCCGAGGAATGGCCTTGCCGGAGGCATTCCAAGTGGCCGCTTGATTGAGAAATTGCCCCAAGTTGGAGGGATTTTAAGATTTATATCAAACACAAGCGAAAGGAGATGAGACTAGAGGATCTGATTGCCAAACTCAGAATTGAGGAAGACAATAGAAGGTGACTCTAAGTCCAGGCTTGTCCCTATGGTGTCAAAAGCCTATTTGATGGATCACAGTTTATCAAGTAATTCGAAGAAAAGATCTAATGACAAAGGCAAGAAGTCGTTTAAATCGAAAGTTCCACGACTTGCTATAATTGTGGCAAACAAAACCATATGGCAAATGACTGTCGTCAACCAAAGAAAATGAAAACCAAACAACAATCCAATGCTAATGTGGTTGAACAAAGGAAACTAACCGATGTTGACATGTCAGTGGTGGTGTTTGAAGTCAATCTAGTGGATAACCTAAAAGAATGGTTTGTGGATTCTGGTGCCACTTGTCATGTCTATTCTGAACGGGATGCATTCCTTTCTACATCCCATCCACGGAATAAATCTCCGCATGGGAATCACGCCTTTTCGATGTTGCTGGCATTAGAACGGTGGTGCTAAAGCTTACTTCGGGCAAGGAGTTGAAGCTAAAGGATGTGTTGCATGTCCTAGACATCTGCAAAAATCTAGTTTCGGGTTCACTGTTGGTCAACCATGGGTTTAGACTTGTTTTTTAGTCTGAAAAGTTTGTACTTAGTAAGTTTGGACAGTTTTTTTGGTAGGGGTTATCTAGGTGAATGACTGTTCAAAATGAATGTAATGATTGTACGCCATTTTGGCGATGAAATGAGTAAGAATGCATCTTCTTCTGTTTACATTCATGAGCGCTCTGAATTATGACATATTAGATTAGGACATATAGATATGAATGCTATAAAAAGATTGATAAATATAAAAACAATTAATTTACTTGAAGTAAACTCACAAAAAAAATGTGAAGTTTGTGTTTAAACCAAAATGGCTAATTTACCATTTCATTTGGTTGAAAAGGAGCATTATACCTTTAGAATTGATACAAATTGATGTATGTGATCTGAAACTTGTGCAAACTAAAGGTGGCAAAAAGTACTTCATCACTTTTATTGATGATTGCACAAGGTTTTGCTACTTATACTTGGTAAGAAGCAAAGATGAAGCTTTTAAAAATTATAAAAATAAAGTTGAAAATCAACTTGGCAAAATTTGAATTAAAATAATTCGAGCAATAGAGGTGGCGAAGATGTTTCACCGTTTGAAGAGTTATGTACTCAATCGGGCATAGTTCATCAAACAATGGCTCCATATTAACCACGATCTAACGGTGTTGTTGAACGCAAAAACCGGACTCTTAAAGATGATGATGAATGCCATGTTGATTAGTTCCGAATTACCCTAATATGTGGGGGAAAGGTGTCATAATATCCAACCACATATTGAATAAAATATCACTTAAAGGAAAAGATAAGACTCTTATGAGTTGTGGAAAAACCGTAGTTCTCTTATAACTACCTTAAAGTGTGGGGGTGTTTGGCTAAGGTAGCAATACCCAAACCAAGACAAGTTAAAATTGGACCAAAGACAAGATTTGTGTCTTTGTGGGATATGCATATCAAAGTAGTGCATATCAGTTTATGATACATAAGTCATAAAATCCGAAAATGACTGAAGGTACCATAATTGAATCAAGGAATATTGTATTCTTTGACGATGTCTACCCTTGTAGAGAAAAGGTAGAAGTGAGTAATAATAAAAGAAGTCATGAAACTGCAAGTGGTTCAACACCAGGTAGTGAAAAATCGAGACGCAGTAAGAGGTCTAAGACGCCTAAGCCTTTTGGACATGATTTTATAACATTTATATTAAATGGTGAGCCAAACTCGATTTAAGAGGCTCTAAGTATTCCAGATGCTCTGCTCTGGTAAGAAGCTATCAATTATATCGAGTCAATTATGCAGAACCATACTTGGGAGTTGGTTGATCTCCCTGCTGGTCATAAACCTTTAGGATGTAAATGGATCCTAACAAAGAACTATAAAGCAGATGGAAGTATTGATAAGTATAAAGCTCTGCTTGTGGCTAAAGGTTTTAAACAAAAAGAAGGGTATGATTTCTTTGATACCTATTCTCCAATAACAAGGATTAAATCTATTCGGGTGCTTCTCGTGATTGCTGCTCTGCACAATTTAGAGATTCATCAGATGGATGTTAAGACGGCGTTTCTGAATGGAGAGATAGATGCTAAAATCTACATGGAACAACTTGAAGGGTTTGTTGCACCCAGTCAAGAAAAGAAGGTGTGCAAGTTAATAAGATCATTGTACGGACTGAAACAAACTCCAAAACAATGGAATTTTAAATTCTGCAATACAATGTCAAATAGATTTAAAATCAACGAGTGTGATAAATGTGTATATATCAAAGGGACATCAGAAACATTTGTCATAGTTTGTCTATACGTAGATAATTTGTTGATCATGGGAAGTAGTCATGATTCTATCATTGACACTAAAAGAATGTTAAAATAGAAACTTTGACATGAAGGATATGGGAACTGTAGATGTGATCTTAGGGATAAAAAACAGCAGAACTCTTGATGGAATTATCTTGTCACAACCCCACTATGTGGAGAAAGTGCTCAAGAAATTCAATGCGTTTGACAGTTCACCATCAAAGACGCCTATTAATTTAAGTGTAAATCTGGTTGCGAATAAAGCAGAACCAGTGGCTAGGATGGAATACTCACGTATAGGCAATCTGATAAATAACAAAAATTGTACACGTCCAGACATAGCCTATCATATAAACAAGTTGAGTAGGTTCACGAGTAATCCAAGCTATGAGCATTGAAAAACATTAACCAGTGTGTTAAAACATTTGAAGTATACCATAGATTATGGGCTATACTACTCAAGATATCCAGTTGTACTTGAAGGTTATAGTGATGCTAGTTGGATTTCGGATTCAAAAAAGTCTTATTCCACTAGTGGATACATATTCACCATCGAGGTGGTGTGAAGTCCGTGAAGCAAACTTGTATAGCGTGGTCCACCATGGAATCTGAGTTAATAACTTTGGATAAAGCTGGTAAAGAAGCAGAGTGGCTTCGAAACTTTTTGGAAGATATTCCGTGTTGGAAAAAGCCCCTGCCTTCCGTAATGATTCATTGTGATAGTCAAACGACTATTGGAAAGGCACTGAGTAACATGTATAATGGTAAGTCTCGACATATTCATCAGAGACATAATGCCGTAAGATAATTGATCTCAAATGGTATAATGTCAATTGACTACGTAAAGTCAAAAGACAATTTGGCATACCCTTTGACAAAAAAGATGAATCGAGATCAGTTGAGTAAATTGTTAGAGGGAATGGGCTTAAAGTCCACAAAGTAAAATAACCATCATAGTGGTAACTCAACCATGATGACTGGAGATCCCAAGAACTTGGTTCAATGAGAAAACTAAGCAATGATGGTTATGTTGTAACACTTGAAAACAATGTTTCAACCCATCTCTAAAGCAAATCCAAGTGTTGAAACACCTACAAAGTTGTGGTAAGGCTAAATCATTTGACTTTTAATGATTTCTACACCTCGTTGAGGTTGAGTATGGCAGATAGTCGATAGGATATCACCCGTGTAAGTGAGAAGTGCGGGCCACTTTAAAGTAACACTTATGAATCCAAATAGATGTCCATGGACGAAACGGACACAACACGTGAGAACGAGAGGTGTTGAGACCTTATTGTGTTAATAATGTTGACTCAAGATACACAATAGAGGAATAGTTAAAGGCATTAGGCGTCCACTAAGTCGCCAAAGATGTACCCGATGGTATTGATTACGGAAGGTTCAAAGTCACAAGATACCTTTTCGAATGCAATATTATCTCTTGACAACTGGTTTGTGTGTCTCTTCATTCATACATGTATTAATTTCCACTCATGTGGGGGATTGTTGGAAATCTTGGTTTTAATAAAGTGGACGTCGACCAGACTTTGACTAAATTTTTGGTGGCTAAGTATTTAATTCTAGAGGAATTAAATTATAAATTATTAATCTACGTTGTGATTAGATGTTCATAGTATTTTTCTATTTCTCAAAACCAAATTTTAGTGAGTGAGAAATTAATACACGAAGTTGGCCACACGAATGAGCATTATGTAAAAAGAGTTGAAAGGCTTTAGTCGTGTCCCACATAGAATATAAAGCATTGTATATCCTAGTATAAATATTAGTAAGTGTTATTAGTTGGATATACTATAACACAAGTGGATGATAACAAGTGGGCCATGAACGCGCGTGCCCGCCCCAGTGTCAGCCTGGGCCAGGGCCTGGGACTAGGCATGAGCATGCGCCGGCCCGGCCCTTTGGGCTCCGGTACTGTTAGGAAAATTTATGTTTAAATTTTGATGATACCATGTAAAACTTAGATTAGGAAGTTGGCACCCCATTTTCTATGTAATTCAACTTGTAATAGATAGGGCTAAATAAGCTAAGTTGGAGTAAGCTAAGTTGAAGATTACAAGAGTCGACTGAAGATCGAAGAGGAGACCCAGTTATGTGTCAGCTGTGTGAAGACAAGTGAAAGTTCAGTCAAGTGACAGAAAAGCTGTCTCAGTCATGACTGACAACTAAGTTATTCCAAAATGATTGGAATCGAATGTCAAAGGGGTATGCAGTAGACAAGACTTGAAGAAAGCTGAAAGAGATCCGTTGTCAACACAAGTCAAGATTTTGCTGGAAATAGGCCTGTGTGTCGTGTCACGCAAGAATAAAGCTATTTTTTGAAAGAGTGCAAAAAGCTAGGAACCAATGGGATGTACCTGAAAACCTGCATAGATTAAGGAAAGGCTGTAGAGCATTAAATTCATGGTTCGATCCACATTAATGTTGCAAGACAAAACAAGCTAACAACCTACGAGTGTGATTTGAAATGTGTGTTTATCTCTTCAACGAACATAATTTCAAATCTACACTATAAAAAGATCAAGAAGAAAGTGAGAGAAGGTTACCATTTTACGAATTTCATAAGACTATCAAGCATTCAAGCAAGCAATAACCCGCAAATTCTCTCAAGCTTTCAAAGATATCCTCAAGCCAAAATTCAAAGGAACTCAATCCAACACATTCAGTGAAGAAAAGATTACTTCACCAGTTGAAGAGGAAATTTTGTTTAAAGAACAAAGGGTCTACTCTCCAAGTTAAAGGAAAAGTAGTACGGTTCAAGTTTGAACCGAGGCTTTAGACTCATTGGAGGGTCGTGTAATCAAATCCAAGAGTTTGAAGGAGTCAAGTAGCAAGACAACTATTTTGTGAAGAAGCCGAGTCCCTGAAGCGAGTTGGTGTGTGATCGGCCGACTCGATCGTTGATCGCTTTGTAACCAAGATCTTGTTACTTAGTGGATTCCTCCAGGAGTTGGACAAGAGTGGATTAGAGGAATTACCCCATCCTCGAACCACTATAAAAATTGCTTGTGTCTTATTTACATACAACATATTTAATTCTTGCTTTAATTTTATATCTGCTGCTAAGTTATAATTGTTGAACTCAACTGATAATAACAATTGCTCAAACAAGTGTTGCAAAACAAGTTTAAAATCATAAGGGTGAAAAGTCTTCCACTGAACAAAAACCAAATCAACTGTTATTCTAAGTGTTAGTTGAAAGTAGCTAAGTTATACTATCAACAGCTTAGTCGAGTCTGTTGAGTGGGTGACTTTGCTGTGTAAGCCAACCTAGTTGTCCCTCAAGGACTAAACCGATTTGAGTTAACTCTGAAAATATTTTAAAATGACTAAATCAAAAAGTTGGTAAAGTTTATTCAACCCCTCCCCCCTTCTAAACCTTACACGTCATCCCTTGGGACTTACAGTCCGTCCACCCCAGGTGAGTGTTCGTCATTGTTCCTGTTAATCACATCATTTTGATTATTCTCATCTGCCATTGCTTGATAGAGGATGGGCCAATCCTGAAATGTGGCTAGTCATAGAGGATGGGCCAATCCAAATCCTAAAGATCAACACGACTGTGAGAAGAGCACCTCCTGCTGAAGGAGAGGATGCTGGACCAGTAGAGCCCAGACCTGCAATGGTTGAAAAACCTCGTTGTGAATGGACCAACGAAGATCGAAAGAGATACAATCTTGATAATGGTTTAAAGGACATTCTTTATAAAACCTTGGATAAGGCTATGTTTAATAAAGTCAAATCTTACAAAACAACCAAAGAAATTTGGGAAAAACTCACTTTGATTTGTGAAGGATCTGATCAATTCAAAGAAAATAAATTAACAGTTGCAGTCCAAAAATTTGAAAATTTCAAAATGATTGCAGGTGAAAGTTTGGACCAACTGGATGCCAGATTCACGGAAATCACCAATGAGCTTTTAGGTCTGGGAAAGGAGTACGTACAAAAGGAGTCTCCCAGCTGAGTGGGAAATGAAGGTCATGACCCTGAGACATTTCACGGACCTCTCCAAAACCATCTAACCATGAGCTATTCTCTGACCTCAAAGCATATAAGTTTGAGCTGAGAAGAAAGGAACAAGAGGAGACAGTTGTGCCCAAGACAGTTGCACTCATGGCTAGTGAAGGAAAGAAACTGAGTCAAAGGAGACAATAGACCAAGAAGAGATTGCCCTGATGGTGAAAAGGTTCAACAAGTTCTTCAATAAGAACTATAAAAGGAACATGGGAGAATCTTCAAGAAGACACTCAGCACCCTCCAAAGCAAGGGAGGACATACCACCTAAAAGAGGTGAACATCAAAGAACTGAGTATCAGAGAGCTGATGATCAAAGGACTGATAGAGCTAACTTGCAAAGAGCTGAGAACCTGTGTTGGAACTGCAGGCAACCAGACATTTTGCTATTGACAGTCCTTATCCACCAGTCAACAAATACAAAAATGAAGAGGATATAAAAGTCTTCAGAGAAAGAAGACGAGAAAAGAAGAAAGCCATGTTGGCTGCTGAGACTGCTGAAACAGCCAAGTGCAAGGAACCAGCAAACTCAGATAGTAGTGAAGCTGACTACTCAAGTGACACAGAGCAAGAGGCTTTGATATGCCTCATGGCCAAAGAACAAGATTCAAAAGATCAAGAAGATGAGGTACACTCTAACTCATCTCATTCTGATTCTGGTGATAGTGATTGTGACACAAACACTTCATCACCTACAGATCTTTATGATTCTATTGGCAAAATGATGAAATATTTTAAGCACATCAAAATCTCACACACACTATTAAATGAGGAAAATAGCCAGTTAAATGCCAAAACTCACAGCTGACAAAGGAGCTAAGTACTCTAAGTCACATAGCTGACGAGAATACTAAACTGAAGGCTGAAATGGCCAAGATCCAAGCAGACTTAGCTACTACAGAAAAGAGGGAAAAATATCTAAAAAATGTGATTGTTTCATTCACTAAGGCATCCAAATCATTGGATGAACTTATATTGACTCAAAAAGAAAGTGGTGACAAGACATGCATTGTATTTAATTCCTTTGTGCATGCCCAAGTCCCAAGAGTGGTTATGGAAAAAGGATCCTCAAGCAATGGGGGAATCCAAAAATCCAAAGCACCATATGTTGCACTTACACCCACTAAAAAATACAATTACAACCATATTGGCCTTGGATACAAGGAAAATGCAAGAAGCCGATTGAGTATCTTTGACAGGGGCCAAATCAAATTCAAAAGTCCATCAAGAGACTCCTAACAAGAAATACTCAGAAATCTAAATAGAGCTACCAAAAGCCCCAAAGATTTTAGCAAAGAAAATCATATGATAGGAATGGTAGAAATTACCCAAGCCAAGCTGATTGGAATAACCAAATGAGATATCAACCAAAACCTATGGGATACAAGCCAAAGTGGCAAAGACCTCAACCTCTTCATAAGTCATTCTCAAGGCAAAAGAGCTATAATCGTAATGATATGCACCCAGGCACAAAACCCATCAAGCACAAAAATTCAACTATTTCCCCAAGAAAGCAATTGCTCAAACAAACACACATGCATACAGACAAAAGAGACAGTTGTATGAGCCTAAAACCCCCCAAGCAATTTGCTAATGTGCATTATGATTATGGAACTGATAGGTGGCAACCTCTTAGAGTTAGATCATCTGGCTATACGTTGGTTGGAACACCTTATAGCACTAACTCCTCAGGACCCAGGAAAGTATGAGTACCTAAAGACTAATTTCCTTGATTGCAGGTTCAAGGAATAGCTGAGTGCCAAGGAACCTGGTACATGGATAGTGGTCGCTTCCGGACACATGACAGAAACAAGAGAAATCACAAAATTCAAGGAAACCAAAGGCACAAAAGTCATATTTGGAGGAAATGCAGCTCCAGGGGAAATCAAAGGCACAAGATCCATAAATAAAAATGGATCGGAAATCACAGATGTTGCATATGTTTAAGGCCTCAACTTCAATCTGCTGAGCATCAGCCAACTCTGTGACAAAGGCTACAATGTGGGATTCAACATGGGAGTTTGCCAAATCAAGGATGCTGAAATAAATGAAATTGTGCTTCAAGGATCAAGGCAGAAGAACATGTATGTAGTGGATTGGTCAACTGCTACACCAAGCACATGCCTACTAGCAAAAAGTACAACCGAATCAAGTTGGTTGTGGCATAAGAAGCTGAGTCATCCGAACTTCAAGACAATCAACAAGCTTGTAAGGAGTCATCTTGTGGAAGGATTGCCTGACTCATTACACAAGAAAGAAAGCATTTGTGATTCATGCCAGATGGGAAAGCAAATCAAATCATCCTTCAAGGACAAGCCAAGTCCTTCTTCAACCAGGATATTACATCTATTGCATATGGATTTATTTGGTCCTATTGAACCATCTAGTATCAGTGGAAAGAAATACACCTTAGTAGTGGTGGATGATTATTCAAGATATACATGGACCATTTTAATGTGTAAAAAGAAGAAAACCTTGCAGAGATTGCCTCAGCTGATGAGAAGAGTTCAAAATGAGAAGAGTCAAACTATTATTAAGATAAGGTCTGACAGGGGAACTGAGTTTTTCAATGGACTTATCACTCAGTATTGCGTTAAAAATGGTATTGCTCATGAGTTGTCAGCTGCAAGAACTCCACAGTAGAATGGAGTAGATAAAAGAAGGAACAAAACTCTCGAGGAAGCTGCAAAGACAATATTAGCTGAAGTTGGATTGCCAAAGAGATTTTGGGCTGAAGCCATTAATACTGCTTGTTACACTCAGAATAGGTGTATGATTAACAGGCAATTGTCCAAGACTCTCTATGAAATCTGGACAGGGAGGAAGCCAAATGTTGGATATTTTAAAATCTTTGGATGTAAGTGCTTTATCCACAATAATGGCAAGGACAACATGAAAGCTTTTGATGCTAAAGCTGATGAATGTATCTTTTTGGAATACTCAGCTGAGTGTAAGGCTTATAGAGTGCTGAATAAAAGGACTATGGTCACAGAAGAGTCTATCCAAGTGGTTTTTGATGAACCCAATGTGAATGGAGAAGACATAGATAAGTTAGCTGAGAAGAAGAATCAACCAACTATGCAGAAGAGTCCCTATGCTGAAGCAGATGTAGGAGCACTGAACCCTGATGAAGACGAGATAGCTGAATCTCAAAGACAGCTAGAAGGTCTACAGGTGAATGGTGATGAAGAAGCTGTTAGAGACAACTTAGTCATGAGGCTACCAATCCTGCAGACTTACTCCAACTAGATGTGAGATGGCTGAGAGACCATCCAACCCAATTGATCATTGGAAATGTTAGATATGGAGTAAGAACTAGATTCAGAGCCCAACATGAAGCTATGTTTACTTGTTTCATTTCCCATATATAGCCTAAAGATGTGTCTCAAGCATTGGATGACACACATTGGATTCAAAGCTATGCAGAAGAGTCAATAAGTTTGAAAGGAACAAAGTTTGGGAATTGGTTCAAAGGCCTACCAACCAAAATATTATTGGTACTAAGTGGGTATTTAGAAATGAGATGAATGAAGAAGGATTTGTTGCAAGGAACAAAGCAAGATTGGTAGCCAAAGGGTATTGCCAAGAGAAAGGTATAGATTTTGATGAAACCTTTGCTCATGTTGCTAGATTGGAAGCAATTAGGATGTTTCTTGCTTATGCTTCTCACAATAACTTCACTATGTATCAAATGGATGTGAAGAGTGCATTTTTGAATGGACTTTTGGAAGAAGAAGTCGATGTGTAGCAACCACCAAGGTTTGAGCGGAAAACTATTGGAGATAAAGTCTACAAGCTTAATAAAGACTTGTATGGATTGAAACAAGCACCAAGAGCTCTGGTATGACACATTGTCTCTGCTTTCTAGTTGACAATGGATTCACCAAAGGCAAGGTTGATAGAACACTCTTGAGAATTCAAGATGGGGAGAGTATATTGTTGTTCAAATCTATGTGGATGACATCATATTTGGATCCACAAATAAAGAATCGTGACAAGTTTTCAAACCTCATGCAAGTGAAGTTTGAAATGAGTATTATGGGAGAGCTGGCTTTCTTCCTTGGTCTTCAAGTTAAGCAATTGAAGGATGGAACCTTCATAAGTCAAACCAAATATACTAGAGATTTAATGAAGAAATTTGGTATGGAAGAGAAGTCATCGAAGAAGATTCCCATGAATACATCAATCAAGATGGATATGGATGCGATGGCAAAGTCAGAGACCAAACCAGGATATAGAGCTCTCATTGGATCATTGCTCTATTTGACAACAAGTAGGCCGACATCACTTTTGTTGTAGGTGTATGTGCTAGATTTCAATTTACACCAAAAGATAGTCACATGATCAGCCAAGAGAATCCTAAGATATTTAAAGGGATGCCAAGAAGTTGGCTTATGAAATCTAAAGGATGAAAGATTCAAGCTAGTTGGTACTGCACTTAGACTATCTTTGGATTTAGAGTGGACAGAAAAGCACATCGAACTTGTCAAATGCTTGAAAATAGATTAGTTTCTTGGTTCAGCTAGAAACAAAATTCAATAGCTACATCCACAACTGAAGCAGATACATAGCTGTAGGCAGCTATTGTGCCCAAGTTCTATGGATGAGGCAACAACTGAGAGATTATGATATAGAAGAAAAATATATTCCAATTATGTGTGATAACACAAGTGCTATTGCAATTACTCAAAATCATGTATTGCATTCAAGAACCAAGTACATTGATGTCAGATATCATTTCATTCGAGATCATGTTGAAAAGAAATACATCACCTTGGAATATATCTCAACTGATAAGCAGTTAACTGACATATTCACAAAGCCATTATGTGAATCAAGGTTTGAAGAGCTTAAGAATGAGCTAGGTTTGATTGAGCTGAGTTAGGAAACTCAGAAGACTCAATCAGGAGAGTCAAAGAAGAGAGAAATGAAAACCAGCTAAGTTTCATTTTCCAGCCAAATGAAACAGTCAAGGCGGATAATCAACTGTATCAAGTTAGCTGACAGCTGAGTGATCATCATGTGAAGAGGGAAGTAGAGTTAAGTCACTTTAGGAAGATAACTGAGTTATTTAAGAGCTAATTGACAAAACGCAGATGTTTTCTCTCGTGAGCGGAATCTTTTTTGGGCATTACGTCGGTGTAATTATGGTGTCAGAATAAAGTCCGTACACATTTAGCCTATGATTGGATATAAATGCTACTGCATTTAATGCGGGGAAATTAATACGATTTCAAGCTTTTAATCTCAACTGTTGATCATGATTATACTTTTCAAATTCTAAAACCATCTCCTCACGTCCCCTTATATACCAAAAATTAAAATTTCTCTATCCTCACAAAACACTCGTCTCTCTCAAGCAACATCAAGTTTTTCTATGTAACAAAGCAAAACCCTAGTTCATACAAAGGCGTATAGTTTAAGTGTTCACCATTCTTTTTCCGAAAATGGCTTCTAGTTTCGACTTTGTGAAGATCGATGAGAAGATCGACATTTGTTCTACCATCGATTTTGACGGGATAGTGAAGCAAGGGGTTGATAAGGCCCTTGCCAAGAAGATACATGACAAGTTGGAGAAATCTGGCCTCAAAGGATTTCTCACCATGGAGTTTTCTCATACGCACCTTGTTGAGGTAGCTATGTTCTACGTGAATGCCAAGTTCACGATGGAGAGATAAGGTCTTCCATCCACAACACGACACAAAGATTATCGCTACGGTTTGGCTAAGTATTGCCACCTTCCTTCGTCTGGATTGAAGGAAGTGACTGAAAAAGATGTGAACTTGGCTGTGGCGTGGAAGGAGGTCACCAAGCCAGAGTCTGCTGCTAAGGCTTTTTACACAACCAAGAAGTCGTTAATCAAGGACGACTATCACAAACTAATGGATGTTATGTCCAAGTATGTGGACATGAAGTTTGGCGACTTCAATCAACCTGTCTTGGTGAAGTGACTATCATGGATGCAATTTTGGAAGAGAAGAAGGTGAACTAGGTTGAATTCATCTTCACCGAATCGCTTAACGTCATAAACAAAGACCATTAACGATCTTTGGTATGTTTGTGAGTTCTTTGGGGTATGGCCTTGTGATTGGCCATTTGATGGAAGTGAAGGGGATTCCCCTCGAGCATGGGAAACCTTTCCACGTGAATAAGAGGATATTCAAGGTAAACCTCTCGGGTGCTTAGAGGCAAGCACATGCAAGAAGAACGACACCAAGGTGAGTCACCGATCCTACCCCAAGGACACTATGGCAACCACTGCTCCTTCTCCGAAGCCAATTCGTAAGAAGAAGAGAGTTGTTACAACAAAGCCTTGCCCCGCCGCCCCTACAACCGTTGAAGTCTAAGCACCTGCCCTTGCAGCCGTCTAAGAACCTGCTCCTGCCCCAATAGCCGAGACTGAGAAACAACCTCTTGTACCTTCTGCAGTCATCAAGAAGAAGCGCATTGTCATGCCTAGAAAGGCGCTTGCACCAAGATGCTTTGAAATAGGTGAAAAAGCTTTCACATTTGACGAGCATGAGGACGTGGAACCCAAAGTTCCTTTGGTTAAGACCAAAAGAAGGCTATTGGTAAATCGATTGGTCTTGGAAAAGCCAGCCAAGTCTGGCACTGAGACCGTGAAGAAGATTGCTGAGATCGAAAATCGCGAATCCAAAAAAGTCAAGATGGTGAGGAAACCACCATTTGAAATTTAGAAGATCTACGATGTAGGTCGATGACTATAGAAAAAACAACTGCTCATGAGACATCTGGAGAAAAAGAAACTGAAATAGCTAACCACGGAGAAGAGTTGATTGTACGCTCCCCTTAGACAGATGCTCAAACAGCTGAGGAGGAAAGAGCTCCCTTTGAGCCTATGCAGGAGGATCATGACCTCGTGATGTTGTCTCATGCATACCCAGACATTCAGAAGAGGCTTAGAACGTGGAGATCCTAGAAGTTGAGCCTGTCTGGCATCAATTCGAAAGCCCTAAATTCATTGAAGAGGAAGAATACCTCCGAGAATATTTGGGAGATGTTGGTGTACGCACTACCCTGGATGAAGACTGATGAATCAACATTCTATTCGATAGAAAAGATAACGAGAAGCTGAAGGCTATTGAGAAGGCAAAGGCTATTGAAGAATCAAAGAAGCCTCATTCTTGTGCCTTCACAGAAGCTCCTGAGCATGCTTAGAACCACCGACAAAGAAAGACAACGATGTTGAGGAAATTGACCCCACTGAGGCAATGGAGAAAGCTGAGTTCAGGCAAGCTATAAGGGAAACAAAAGAGCTGCCCGAACAGAGTATGACAAGGGGATCTGGTGAATCTTTCTCTATTATGATTAGTCCTAGCCCAGATATAATGGAGATGGTGAGAACCATTGATGCTACCACATCTCATGTGCACTCTGAGGATGAAAGTTCCAGAAGATTAGCAATGAAGCTAAGGAAGGTGATGTAGATGGTACCTTAGCCAAGTCACTTCCTGAAGAAGGTGTTGAGACACCTACCCGCATAACCGATAACTCAATTGGGCAAATATCTATGTCTCGGGTTTTCGAGTGACCCCACCGCTGAGACTCAACTAGTGCGCCAACTTAGGGGGAAACTCAAACCACCACAATGGGTCATAGAAGGCTCATGGGAGACCAAACAAAAGAGAAGGTAGGAGGCGAAGGTGAGACTTTGACTGAGCAATGCAGATCGAGATTAACGGCTCGACATATTTCGATCGCCTTAGCTAAAACTTCACCGCCATGCAAAGCCGAATGACACCGCTAATGCAAAAAAGGAAAAGGATGGTGTTGCGGCCACGGAGTTGAGACTTTTGGCCATGAAAGTGCAATCCAAGGAGTTGAGACTCGACGGATGCCACCAAAGACCCCAAAGCAGCTCCATCTGCTGAAGGGATTTCTGTCAAAGACCGTGCTGTAGTTGAGACTGCAAAAAGGAATACTGAAGGCCCATCAGCGGTTGAGACTGCTGAGGGTAATTAAGGCTTAGGGAGGTTGAGACTTTCCTAGGTAAAAAGGCTGTTGAAGGAGTGCCAGCCCCTCAGGAAGAAAACATTGAATAAGAGGAAATTAGTACTCTTCATGATTCCCAAGAGAACGTTGATATTGAGTTCTTGGGAACTGATGATGAAGCTGAGTCCAACCCAATTGAAAAATCATCCGAGGAAAAGCTTTTGAGGAGGCACTGGCAAAGAGGAGGCAAGCCAGTGAAAAGACTGCTCCTGTAAATTTTACAATGGTTGATGGCCCACCTCCAATGGTGCCATCACCCTCCAATGATGCTGATGAGTCAGCCGAGGACAAGACTACTCAAAAGAAAGATACTACTGATGTCGAGGAAGCTGTTAAGATAGCTCATAGCTGCACAAGATGCCAATGACGCTGAGATAGCTGAGGCACATAGAGCTGAAGAAATTTTGAAGGAAAAATGAATGGCTCCACAGATCGAGGACGTGGAAATTCTTGTTTTTCCTGAGGATCTTTTTCCTGACTATTTTCCCTTCGAGTCGAATGCGCCTTCGGAAACAGAGTCAGCTGCGGAAAGTGCTAGATACACTGTCCAAGTCCCAGATGAAGAACTTGGAACTTCTGCTGATACAACCATGGTTCCGACTGGGTTCAATTTTGATGTTGTGTGGCCAGAATAGCAGTCCGCTAATGCATCCGACTTTTGCAAAGCCTTCAAGGCCATTTGTGCAATTGATTCACAACGCACTCAACCAACGGTTTGACAATCGGGATGCCAACATCACAGGAGATATCTAAGGAATAGTTTTGAGAATAAGGGAATAGATTGGGCAGACTAAAGCACTGATGCCTGAGCAGGTCACTTACTTCAAGTCTTTATTTGCAAAAAATGGTGATCTGGAGCTCAGACAATGCCAAATTCCAAAGAAAAAAATGTACCACATGTTTAGGATGGATCAATCTCACAAGAGTGACATGGAGTTTCTCAAAGCTCAACATAAGTCAGAACTTCAGAAAATGCAGACCAACATGGAACAACAAATCAAGGTGCTCCAAATTGAAATGAAACTAATGGCAGCCGAGATAATGGCTCTGAGATCTGAACTCCGAGCAGCATACTCCAAGACTCATGACAAGCAAGACATGACAAACATCAAGATTGATCTACTCTTTGGTGGAGTATTCCCTCAGTTGGCTCTACCCCTTGGTGATGATGCCAAAAAGAGGAAAGATGAAAGTGAAAGTAAGCAGCAGATGAGTGATAAGGATAGAAGTAAGGGGAAAGCAAGCAAGGGGGAAGGCAGTGATGTGAAGAAGCCGCCCTTGAAGATTATGCTTGCTAGGGCCCCTCATCAAGGTGAAGTGACAGCCTCAATTCTCAGTCAACTACCTAAAGAACTGTCCATAGAAGAGAAATCTGATTTGGCATACAAAAAGTCAAGACAAGCCACTGGTTTGAGTCGAGAAGGTAGTTGAGAGACATTATGGAAGAATCAAAGATATAAAAGCAAGGTTCAAGGCACCCCAACTAGATTGTTAAAAGATTCCCACCGTAAGACCCCTCGAGAGATCACAATGCCTAATGCGGATCTCGAGCCGAGATCCCTAGAGGAGTTTTAAACTCTAGTCTAGCCGCAGAAGGATATTTCAAGAACATGACTCTACCCCGGACATGGGATTTTTACCGAGAAAGGACTCAATTTATGTAAATCACCGATAGGCGTGAGTTCGAGCAGATCACCGACCGCAAATCACCCAGACAAGACACTCCTAAAGGAGAAGATGGGTCGCAGTGAGGAAAGGAAATGTTTGGCAGTGGTGGAAGAGGCAGAGGTACTCCACCACAGCCAAGATCAACAAATGTTAGATATGTTGATCCACAGAAAAAGGAATCAATTATCAAGGTTGGGTATGATACTCTTGCTAACATAGAAGTTGAGAGAAAGAATGAAGAGGCAAGGAGGAGACAAGAAGTTTAAAATGAAAGGCTCACTCGCGAATGGGAAGAAAGACAGAGAATGGAGGACCCCGCTAAACGAGCCTATGAGAAAAGAAGAGAGAAGAAGAAGACAGACGAGAATGAGAGCCGAGGATGAAGAGAGAAGAATGAAGCAAATGAGGCATTGAAGACGGCTGAACCCCTTCAAGATATTTTACTTAGTTGTAAATACAAAAATTTGTAAGTATTCTGTAAAGCCTTAAAGCTCTAATGCTTCTTGTGAAGTTTGGAGTTTAGGCTCTAATACAATTTGTACAAGTCTTCATAGCTCTAATTCATTTGTATAGACAAAGATAGCTCGATACATTGTATAGGTTATACATTGTAAAATCTTTGTAAAGTGCGTTTGTAAAGTACAAGAATGATATGTTCAAATAAAATTGACATACTCTACACATACATTCTTTGTTACTACACTAGTTACTTTGCTGTATTTTATTTAAGTTTTGGCATCATGAAAAAGGGGGAAATTGTTAGGAAAATTTATGTTTAGATTTTGATGATACCATGTAAAACTTAGATTAGGAAGTTGACACCCCATTTTCTATATAATTCAAATTGTAATAGATAGGGCTAAATAAGCTAAGTTGGAATAAGTTAAGTAGAAGATTACAAGAGTCGACAGAAGATCGAAGAGGAGACCCAGCTACGTGTCAGCTGTGTGAAGCCAAGTGAAGGTTCAGTCAAGTGACAAAAAAGTTGTCTCAGTCAGCTGACTGACAGCTAAGTCATTCCAAAATGATTGAAATCGAATGTCAAAGGGGTATGCATCAGACCGGACTTGAAAAAACCTAAAAGAGATCCGTTGTCAACACAAGTCAAGATTTTGCTGGAAATAGGCTTGTGTCAGGATGCCAGCAATAAAGTTATTTTGGTGAAAGAGTGCAAAAAGCTAGGAACAAATGAGATGTATCAGAAACATGCAGAGATTAAGGAAATGCTGCAGAGCATTAAATTCATGGTATGATCCACATTAATGCTGCAAGACAAGACAAGCCAACAACCTATGAGTGTGATTTGAAATGTGTGTCTATCTCTTCAACGGACATAATTTCAAATCTACACTATAAAATGCTGAGGAAGCAAGTGAGAGAAGGTTACAATTTTACGAATTTGATAAGACTATCAAGCATTCAAGCAAGAAATAACTTGCAAATTCTCTCAAGCTTTCAAAGATATCCTCAAGTCAAAATTCGAAGGAACTCAATCCAACACATTTAGTGAAGGAAAGATTACTTCACCAGTTGAAGAGAAAATTTTGTTTAAAGAACAAAGGGGTCTGCTCTCCAAGGTTGAAGGAGAAGTAGTAAGGTTCAAGTTCGAACCAGAGGCATTAGACTCGTCGGAGGGTTGTGTGACCAAATCCAAGAGTTTGAAGGAGCTGAAGCAGCAAAACAACTGTTTTGTGAAGAAGCTGCGTCCCATGAGCAGCTGGATGTGTGATCGAAGCTGACTCGGACTGTTGACTGCTTTGTAACCAAGATATTGTTACTTAGTGGATTCCTCCAGGAGTTGGAGAAGAGTGGATTAGAGGAATTATCCCATCCTCGAACCACTATAAAAATTGCTTGTGTCTTATTTACTTACATCACATTTAATTCTTGCTTTAATTTTATATATGCTGCTAAGTTATAATTGTTGAACTCAACTGATAATAACAATTGCTAAAACAAGTGTTGCAAAACAATTTTGAAATCATAAGGGTGAAAAGCCTTCTGTTGAACAAAAACCAAATCAACTGTTATACCAATTGTTAGCTGACGCAGCCAAGTTATACTATCAATAGCTTAGTTGAGTCTATTGAGTGGGTAACTTTGCTAAGCCAACTTAGCTGTCCCTCAAGGACTAAGCTGATTTGTGTAAAACTCTGAAAATATTTGAAATAACTAAATCAAAAATTTGGTAAGGTTTATCAACCCTCCCTCTAAACCTTACTCATCACCCCTAGGGACCTACAGGTATAGGTCCACTATAGTTTTGCAACTCAAAAATGGGCTTGGCCTAGATTCAAGTGATTGTTGTACTGTTTGGAGAGCCCAATGAATTTGTACATTGCAAGTGTCCAGATTCATGTTACTATTAAGTCTGTAACTCCAGCGGTAGTGGTCAGCTGAAGTGGGATGTAACACCTGTTACATCCAGTTTAATACCCACTAACTTGACTGTTACTCCCCTGCAGGTGTTGAATAGGTTGCCTATATAAAGGCTTAGCTAGACTTTGTAGATTTTACACACAACATTCAGCATTCTTACTTCAAAAGTTAAACATTTTTTCTGCATTTCTGCATTTTGAGTCTAACAGCCAGTTCTAACACCTTCCTGTTCGAAGGAGCATTTGTGTTAGTGGTGCTACTACACAAAAGACGTAAGCCATTTCATCTTTGAAAGCAATACATCAGACCATGAATACTAGCCGGGACGTAATCCCTTTTTGGAAAGAGATTCATCTCGACTCGACTTTTTGATTTTTAGTTCAGATTATGTAATAGTTAGGTTCTATTTTTTGTAATTTTATGTTTCTGTTTTTACTTTGCCATTTTGAAGGTATTCCCGATTACTTACTATTGTAAACAACAATAGTATATATAAGTAATAATGTGATAAACTTGTTGATATTTACTAATTTTTGTTCAGGGATTTTAGTTTTGAAAATTGGATTATGACCCATAGTGACAAGATATTAAGTGGGTTTCAATCATGCAAAAGGGAAATAAATAAATAGATTAATCAACGTCGTGAGTAGATGATGTTATCATCTAGAATTTCTCAAAACCAATCTTCGGTAAATAAGAAATTAATGAACGAACATATACAACCACTTGAAATCTTTGAATGTGGAAATTAGGAAGGTGGGATGATGGAAAATAACCATCGCACATGAGAAAATAAACTACAGGTAGTGGATATTATTTATCTTAAGTTAGAGCATCTACAAAGATATAATGACCATAAAACATTTGCTCTAGCAAACATTAACCTCTTTCTTTCTCTTATTTTCTTCCCTTATCTTTCCACAATGGAAGTGTGGGGAAAGCAATATTATTTTTCAAGTTTACTTTCATTTAGTTGTTTGTCTCTTTCTTTTGACGGTAGTTATCAAGTCTCCCTCATGGGAGTCCATGTCATTTAATAAGTGGTGTTTTGTTGCACTTGATGATATTTTGTTCAGAAGATTTGGTCGTTGTGGTGCTTCTAAGTTTCGTACTATGGGCTTTTTGGGCAGCTTATGCTATTTTTAGATTCTATTGAATTAAAAAGATTTGTATAAGATCAAAATATTTATGTGTTATTAGATCTATGTAGGTTTATGAGTTTGTATGTCTTACAACTTTGATCTTTATTATCAGTTGTAATGTTCTTATGTAGAATGAAATTGGTTGATTCTAGAAAAATATGTTGGAGCATTAGGTTTAGGCCTTAAGACACCGCAAGCTTTTGAAAAAAAGAGAGACCAACGTGTTGAGGATTCGGTTCAAAGGCCCACACGCGCGCAACACGCAGCCAGCTTGGGCTTGGGGGCCCGTACTCTTTGTAGGAAAAACAAATTATCCAATTTATAGAAATTTGTATCTTTAGAACACGACCGTTGAAAATATATACATATGACCCTCATTCCAGCATTTGTGGTTCTTCTCCTTCTATATTGAAAGTTCTTAGCATTATTTGTTAGATGGAAACTCTAATCTATAAATATGACCACCAGTCATTTGGCTTAATGGTATTGCTCCTTACTTTGTTGGGGAAGGTAAGGGATTCTATCCCTAGTGAGGTGTGTGTGCATAACTCAAACAAAAAAAAAACTCCATTGCATCTACATATATTTTAGCATTTATAGAATTCTTCTCCTTCTATATTGAAAGCTATTAACGTTATTTGTTCGCCAAAAACTCTAATCTATATAAATGAGCCCCATACGACACTGCGTTTGCATACATTCCAACATTTGTAGAACCCTACATTTGTCGTGTTGATATCTTGAGTTGCATAGACCATGAATCATTTTCATGGGCTTGAATCTCGCCTTGAGTGAACACTTTAAAAGTGCTAAGTAATAAAAGTATTCAAAAATATTGGCTCCCCAGGTCTTATTTATAAGCCTATAGTTCTATACAAGG
Organism: Rehmannia glutinosa; assembly: GCA_016081115.2. Lineage (NCBI taxonomy): Eukaryota > Viridiplantae > Streptophyta > Magnoliopsida > Lamiales > Orobanchaceae > Rehmannia > Rehmannia glutinosa. The sequence goes on along the minus strand of JABTTQ020002662.1, from coordinate 47,786 downwards.
TGGAAGATCCAAAAAATGAAAATAAATCGCGAATTTCGTGTTCAGGAAGCCACCGTACATGACCGTGCACGCCACGGCGTCACCGTGCACTATCACGCACGCTACCAAAACGCATTGCTAGAACCGCTGGCGCACCTTGAAATATTGGAATTTGACCTTGGTATTTCCATATGAATTGTAATCCTATTTCTTAGTTTTCCATAGCCGCTTGAATGACCTGAATATTATTTATCTATAGAGATTTATGGCCAAAATACTAGGATGTGTCATTTCCAAGATTTCATCACATTATTTTCATTTGCACTTGATTTTGACCCTTCCAAACGTCTTTATTTGCAACTAAATAGAGAATAGACATTGTAGAACATTGTCCTATCTTTCCAGTGGTTCAAGAATCATGTCAATTAGACTTCACATGAAAATGTTATGTGTAGAATATGATGACTATCGCAGCTGTGAAATGATTTTTTGACATTTCTTGCCCCGAAACTTATTTAATTTACCAACACCTAGAAAATCATCAGAATAACATAACATTCCACTCTAACATGGAACATGCAAATAAATCATACCAAAAATATGCACAAATCATTACATAATACACTCAGAAAAACATGCAAAATAACTCAGCCTAAGGCAGCTCGGGACTTTGGCTTGTTGAGGCATATCCTGCGATTCACGTCATCCACGAAGCTGTAGGACGGAGCAGTGGGGGTCCTCATGGGTGGGGTTAATCCTTTAGTTAAAGTCTGGATTGTTGGAATTCTATATCTAATTGGATCGAGCTAGCCAATTATTTCAAACGAGCTGTTAGATTGAGTTTAAAATTAATTATATTTATAATTAATGGCACGTGGAATTTTCCATCGTTTTTGGGAAATTTATTGTATAGATTTTGGTGATGCTATGTAAAACTTAGATTGGGAAGTTGGCACCCATTTTCTGTTGTAAATTCAACTATGTAATAGATAGGATCTATGAGCTGAGTCAAAGCAGACAAGTTGAAGATTGCAAAAATTGACTGAAGCAATGTATTAAAAATCGGACCGGTGAGCAAACTGATCTTGGTACTGGTTTGCGGTTTGATCGATCGGACTGGTTCAACTACCGATTCAACCGGTCTAATAAAAATTAACTACATAATATACTCACATATATATATATATATATGTCAAACAGAAAAAAATCTAAAGAAGATCAAAATCTAAATAGCACTGGAGTAATAATAATTAACCATGCAATATATATAGTTAAGTGCCAAACAAAAAATGAATTTACATAGTTCAAAACTTAATTAACAAACAAAATCACAAAGTTGAAATTCTTCAAAAAAGATAAAGATAAAAACAATTAAAAATAATAATTATTGATTCTCACTGACACGAGCAATTGAGCAAACACAAGACAATTACAAAATGAAACTCACACAACGGGCACACACAAAACCCTACACACAGAGAGAGACACACAATGACACAAATACCCAACACACACAGACACATACACAGACAAATCCACACAGCCTGCACACATCGTGCACACATAGACATATATTGTGAGGCCCCAATTTTTACTTAGCACGAGATTGTAATATTCTGAATAATGTACTACGTTGCTAAGTGTCACAATATTGTCATTAATAAAATGTGGTATTAATTTCGAAATTCTTGATATTTAACTACTAATTTTATTTTATTTTCCTTAACTTACTAATTGATAATTGCTAAATATCCCTAACTCTAGAATTTCATAAACTCTTACACTAGCATTTTATTAAACCCAGCTATAGAGACTTAAAATGACTTATGATAAGAGCTAAAGATAGAAAGCTTGACTTATATAAGGAGACTAAGTTATAAGAGAAGTGACTAAGGGGAATTGGAGATGTGATAATAGGGTTTAATTATCACAAAATACAAAAAAAAAAAAAATTGGAAGGACGGATGATGTGGGGTGGCCAAGTGGATAGGGAGGAGAAGCACGCTTTGTCCTTTTCCTTTTGTCTTATTCTCTTGAGCGTGTTAAGCATTTCCACAAACCCAAGACACAACTCTTACATTTCCAAGCATGAGCCACCAAAATGCCAATTTTCAAAAAAACAATTATGGATGCCTAAGGATAGGAAGGAGGGGCGACGACCATATCACTTTTTAGGCAAAGGAATATTCAACCATTTTGCAAGCACTCCTCTTAACCTTATTTCACTACACTTAGCCATTTCACCAAAGAAACAAACTTCTTCTTCTTCCTACTCCATAAGGGCCTAAGATTTGGAGGTAATTTCTTCAACATTTTCTAAGGATTCAAGCCTTCTCCTCTTCACCTTTAACTTGGAATTCACTTCTTGTATCACTAGAGAGGAAGGACCGAAATTTAAGAGCTTGAAGTTAAGGTATTAAAGAGCTTTCATGAGACAAGAAGGTAAGACCATCCTAGACTAGTTCTTCCTTATTCCTTTCTATTTTTCCATTTTTCTTCACATTTTGACACTCAAATCTTCCAAACTAGGGACTTCCCTAAGAATCTTTGGACCTTTAAAGAGGTGTTCTAAGGAAGAAAATTTACCTAGACCAACTTACTACCAAGAAACAAGAGGTGGGTGAAAACTTTACACAAATCCCTCATCATTTTTATGCATCAAAAGCATGATTATGTGTGTGTTATATTATGTATATTTTTTTAATAAGATTTTCATTATTACATATTCTGGAATTTTCAAAAAAATAATAATACATGTTATGATTTTACTTGCAATGATGATAAATATTCAAAAATTGCTCTTTAATATGCTTTTATGAGCTATTACTATGCATGTCCTAAAATAGCTTAGAAATGTGCCAATATATATTTTTACATGCTTATATAATTCGGACTTATGATTTAGTAGAAGAAAAATTGAGCTTGGGCCATTTTTGCAATTATTACAAAATATAGGGCCAAATACGTAAATTTCTAAACTGTGCAGGATCCCTCTAAAAAATCTAAAATTTTGGACTCTAAACACTGTAAATATTGTATAATAAGTGACAAAAAATAATGGGGACCCTCTGGGTCAAGCAAATGCAATAAAGGACTAGTTAGACATGAAAATGATAATTTTTGAACTCTTAAGCGACCTAACTGAAATTTTTGAAAATTTGGACAGTCACTGCCCCAAAAATAATACAAAATTATTTTTAATAACATTCTGGACTCCTATTCCAAATTTCATAAAATCGGATTTTAAATAAGTCCTTAACATCAAAATCACTTTTGGGCAAGAAATATAATTTTCGAAAAATAAGGTACTTAACCTGAGAAAATTCCAAAATAGTTTTTACCTCGAAATAATACTGTCCTAAAGAAATATTTAGGCTTGTAATCACACTAAAACCCTTCCTGGTATAAGTGACATTTATTTTCAAAATATCGGGTCGAAAACATTGTTTTTGGAAACATTAAGGGTTAATCTGTAAACTTCAAAAATCTGACTCCGAGACCATGAAAATATAACTCTTGTAATTTTTAAAAATTTAGTAACTGACCTTGCTTTAATCCGAGTCCGTGATCAAAACTTATTTAATTTTAATACCTGGTATGATAATACATTCCTTAGTAAAAGGGTTTATTTTAAAGTAAGATCACTAAGGATCTAGAAAAATTATAATTTCAAAGTCAGTTTATTTATATTAGTTTTAGACATATTTTCACATTATTCAACGAAAATTATATTTTTATTATTATTATTATCCGATTTATTAGTCGGGCTTTCTCACCCGGATAAATACCCGAACAATAAGGCGACTTCCTCGCCTGAATAATCTGTAATTTTATAAATAGACTGCTGCATAATATACCAAACCAAAAAAAGTATCCGGCTAGATTATCCACCCAGTAACTAGGCTGCGAAATTCAACTTAGTTGACTTAATACTGGATTATGTGTGTCTATGAACACTCCGATTTTTTTGGATGACTGGCTAATCGCTTGAATGAGCTAACTCTTGACTAAATCTGTGGAATGGACAAGTCGTGTATGGGATAGATAGCTCGGTTGTAATCCTGTACTGGCCTCCATCGTCCAAATCCTAACCTCGAGCCGGATAGAAGAGTCTTACGGGCGATCATGATTATGATAATCTTCGAGCTTAGATGGCCCCACTGTGGAGACGTCGTGCCTACTGGGATAGCGGTTATGGCCCTATCCATTGGAGGGATAAGGAGAACTATTGGGGAGTTGATGTTTGATCAACACTTCTCTGCCGAATAAGGACGGTCCGGTTGTGTCACATTTGTGCGTAATATTACTGATTGATTTCTGGATTGGCGTCACACTTCCGTGTGGAACCACTTTTGTTAACTAATATCTGACCTATTTGACTCATTAACTGATATTAATAATTATTAAGAATATGATAATGACATATGCACGTTTCATGAATAAAAACTCTATGAAATGATTTTCTTGCATCACTGTAAGCCTCATTCGCACACACGCACCACACCCACTGAGAAGTTTTGTCTCACTTCCACCTGTTTTCACAACCAGATGATGAGGACCCGCTTCAGGAGGACAACGATGAAGATTATGAAGCTACGGATTAGCTTTCTGATTCCGATGCGACTGTACCAAACTTAGTCTATTTTAATATTTATGCATATTTTGGGAATTGTTATTTATGTTTGGATTAATAATCAATAAATGAGCCGGCTTGTAAACATGCATAAACTCGACGGTCTGTGTCATGGCTTCCATTTTGGGGCGTGACAGATATTGAAGGAAATCGATGAAAGGAATCAGAAATTTAGAATCTGGTAAATAGATAATTGAATAATCTCTTGAATTAGACCAAATATTAAATTTGATGAAAGAGCTTTGTTATTGTCGGAGTGATATGAATAAGAGAACAAAGCGCTTCAAGTTGGGATTAAAATTGTTCTCCTTTTCTCACAAAAGCAAAGCGGATCATGATAACCGCTCGGTTGCCGCTTTTTCTGTTTTCAACCGTTCCTACCGGTTAAATTGGAATTTTGGTTTTGAGGGTGTTTTGGACCAGACCAATGGCCGGTTCTCGGTTGAACCAGTTGAACTAGCTGGTCTAGTCCGATTTTCAAAACACTGGACTAAAGGACAAAGTTAAGATTCAGTTGCGTCGCAGCTGAGTGTGAAGAGAAGTCTCAGTCAAGTACCAAAAAGATGTGTCTGTCAGCAGACTGATAGCTAAGTCACTCCCAGATGTTTGGATAAGACTTATATAGGGGTTCAGCAGCAAAAAGGACTCAAGAAAATTGAAGAAGTTTGTTGATAAGTAAAGTCAAAACATTACTGAAAGTGGAAAGAAGACAGACAACGACCTTAAAGTTGTTTTGCTGAAAGAGTGCAAAAGGTTGGGAACCAATGAGATGTTCGTACACACCTGTTGTATTTTAAGCAAACCTGCAGAGCAATAAACCAAGGTTGGGCCAACATCATTTGCTTCACAACAAGACAAGCCAACAACCATGAAAATGGAGTTTGAAAATGCATCTATCTCTTCAATGGATACATTTCCGAACTGCCACTATAAACGCATGAGTAGTTTATATGAGAGAGGTTACCTGCAACATTCAAGCAATCTGAGAAAAGAGCAAATAAGCTAAACACTCTCAAGAAATACACTCAATCCTCAAGCATAAAATTTGAAGTCTATCTAACCAACACTCTCAGTGAAGGAAAGAAAAGCTTCAATCTGTTGAAGAAGTCTATTTAAAATAAAAAGGGTCTGCACATCCAAGGATTGAAGGAAGTGCAGTGAGGTTCAAGTTAAAACCAGACTTTGGATTCGCTGGAGGGCTTCGTGATCACATCCAAGAATTCAAAGTTGAAGTAACATGACAACTGTCTTGTGAAGAGCTGAGTACCATGAATGAAGCCAACTGTGTGATCAAGGTTACTCGGACTGTTTATCCTTTTTGTAACTTGTTGTTGCATTAGTGGATTACCTTCAGGAGTTGGAGAAAGAGTGTAGTAGAGGAATTACCCGATCCTTAAACCACTATAAAATTGCTATGTGTCTATTTACTTTCAGCATTTAATTTTAGCATATTTTATATCTGCTGATTGATAAATTTGCTAAGTCAACTGATAATAACTTAACTTAAACAAATGTTGTAAAACATATTTTAACTAAAGGGTGTAAGACTTCCGTTGATAAAACCAAGTTAGAAGTACTTTTAAAGAGCTCACTTCACTCAGCTGAGTTACTCTATCAACGGCTCAGTCGAGTCTATTTAGTGGTAACTCTATTGTTGAGGTTGAACTAAGTTGTCCATCAATGACTTAGCTGCTTGGGTTAAAAATCTGATTTAATGGATAAAAATCAAAAAATGGTGAAGTCTATTCAACCCCCCTTCTAGACTTAACACAAACAACCCCTGGGACCTACAAGTGGTATCAGAGCGGTGGGTTCAAAGAACCTTCCGCACTGGTTACTGAATTAGATCTCATTCTTTTTCAAAGATACATCACTTGTTGTTTTTAAAAATTTCTTTTAAAAGTTATCATGGAAGCAAATCTATCTCGTATTCCATGTTGTTGAGGAGTTTGATGAGTGGAAGATTCATATGCAGGCACATCTCTCATATCATGAAAGTAAATACAATTGTGAGAGTTGTTGTTGCTGCTGCACCTGCTGCACCAAGGCCTGCTATGGTTGAAAAGCCAAGATGTGAATGGACCAATGAGGACAAAAGAAATATAACTTGGATAATGTTGCCAAGAACATTCTTTATAAAACTCTTGACAAAGCCATGTTTAACAATGTGAAATCTTGTAGGACTGCTCGTGAAATATGGGAGAAGCTTACTCTAATTTGCGACGGATCAGAGCAAATTAAAGAGAATAAGCTAATTTATTTTTGTACAAAAATTTGATAATTTTAAAATGCTTGCAGGTAAAACTCTGGATCAGTTGGATGCCAGATTTACAAAGATTACAAATGAGCTTTCACTTTCTAGGTAAGGAATACACACATAAGGAGATGTGTATGAAGATCCTTGGGTCGTTCCCATCTGAGTGGGAAAAGAAAGTGATGGCCTTGAGACATTCTATGGACTTAACAAGAACCTCCAACCATGAGCTATTCTCAGACTTAAAGACATATCAATTTGAGCTCAGAAGGAAAGAACAAGAAGAGATAATTGTACCCAAGAAAGTTGCTCTAATGGCTGGAGAACACAAGAAAGCTGAATCCAAGGACATCATTGACCAGGATGAGATAGCCCTAATGGTTAAAAGATTCAAAAAGTTCTTTAACTAGAACTATAAAAGGAACAAGGGTGAAACCTCCAGAAGACACTTAACTCCTTCCAAGACCAAGGAAGATAGAACACCTAAAAGAGCTGACAACCAGAGAGTTGAATAACAGAGAACTGATTTCTAGAAAGCCAAGAACATGTGCTGGAACTGCAGACAACCAGGACACTTTGCTATTGATTGTTCCTATCCACCACAACAAGTACAGAAATGAGGAAAAAAGAAAAGTCTTCAGAGAAAGAAGACAAGAAAGAAAGAAAAGAAAGCCATGGTGGGCTGCCGAATCGACACTGACTAAGTACAAGGAGAAAGTGAGTCGTCAGACAAAGAAAGAGGCTGACTATTCCTCAGACACAGAAGAAGAGGCATTGATATGCCTCATGGACAAAGAACAAGAAAATGAGGTACACTCCAACTCATCTAGCTCACCTTATAATGATAGTGATAGTGACATACAAACTTCATCACCCACAGATCTTCATGGTTCATTAGGCAAAATGATAAAAGAATTTGAGCACATAAAATCCTCACACCCACTTTTAAATGAGGAAAACAACCAGCTCAAAAGCAAAATCACAGCTGACTGAAGAGCTGAGTACTCTTAGTCACATAGATGATGAGAATAAATAGCTGAAGGCTGAGATAGCTAAGGTCAAGGCAGACATAGCTGAAAAGAAAAAGAGGGAAAAAGAGCTAAAAATGTAATTGCATCACTCAGTAAGTCATCCAAAACATTGGATGAATTAATGATGATTCAAAACGAAATAGGAGATAAGGCAGGCTTAGGATTCAATTCCTTTGTCAACTCAAATTCCAAGAGTGATTTTGGATAAAGGATCCTCAAGTAATTGGGGAGTCAAAAAGCCAAAAGCACCATATGTTGCACCCACTTACAATCATAAGCACACACATGCTGGCCTGGGCTATAAAGGCAAAGGCAAGAAGCCTTCTGAGTATGCTGAAAATGATAACTAAAATGAAATTCAGAAGAATCCATCAGCAGAATCCAAACAGGAAATATTATGTGAAGGCAAAGCAGAACTACCAAAAGCCTTAGAGGTTTCAACAGAGTAAACCATATGAAAGGAATGGTAGAAACTATCCAAGTCAGGCTGATTGGAATAATCAAATGAAACATCAGCCAAGTCATAGAAGCCCAAGTGGCAAAGACCTCAGACTCAACATAGGTCATTCCCAAGACAAAGGAACCAATATCAGCACACTTATGCACCCAAGCACACTTTTGGCTATAAGTTGGTTGGATCACTTTACAAGATCTTAACCCCTCAGACCCGCATGGTTTGGGTACCTAAAACCTGATTTCCTTGATTGCAGGTTCAGGGAACAACTGAGTGCCAAGGAACCTGGTACTTGGATAGTGGTTGTTTCAGACACATGACTGGAAATAAGAAGAATTTATCCAACTTCAATGAGTCAAGAGGAGCAAAAGTTATATTTGGAGGAAATGAAGCTCCAGATGAGATAAGAGGCATTGGATCCATAAAGAAAAATGGATTGGTAATCACAGATGTAGCTTATGTTGAAGGGCTGAATTTCAATCTGTTGAGTATCAGCCAACTCTGTGATAAAGGCTATAATGTAGGATTCAACATGGGTGTATGCCAAATTAAGGATGCTGAATCAAATGAAATTGTGCTATTTGGATCAAGACAGAAGAACATGTATGTAGTTGATTAGTCTACTGCTACACCAAGTACATGCCTATTAGCAAAGAGCACAACCGAATCAAGTTGGTTGTGGCACAAAAATCTGAGTCACCTTAATTTCAAGACAATCAACAAGCTTGCAAAGAGTCATCTTGTAGAAGGATATCCAGACTCAGTGTACAACAAGGAAAGCATATGTGATGCATGCCAGAAAGGAAAGAAAATCAAGGATAAGCCAAGTCCTTCTTCAACAAAGATCTTGCATTTATTGCATATGGATTTATTTGGTTTTATTGAACCAGCTCATAGTAGTGGAAAGAAATACACCTTAGTGGTGGTGGATGATTATTCAAGATACACATGGACCATCTTATATGTAAAAAGAAGGAAACTTTGCAGAAGCTTCCACAGCTTATGAGGAGTGTTCAAAATGAGGAGCCAAACGATTATCAAGATAAGGTCTGACAGAGGGACTGAGTTTGTCAATGGGATTATAACTTAGTATTGCATAGAGAATGGAATGAGTCATGAGTTATCAGCTGCAAGAACTCCACAACAAAATGGAGTAGCTGAAAGAAGGAACAGAACCCTCAAGGAAGCTGCAAGGACCATGTTCGCTGAAGCAGGATTGCCTAAGAGATTTTAGGCTGAAGCCATTAACACTGCTTACACTCAGAATAGGTATATGATAAATAGGCAGCTGTTCAAAACCCCCTATGAGATTTTGACATGGAGGAACCCTAAAGTTGGATATTTTCATATCTTTAGAAGCAAGTGTTTCATTAACAACAATGGCAAGGACAACTCGAAAGCTTTTGATGCTAAAGCTGATGAAGGTATCTTCTTGGGATACTCAGCTGAGAGTAAATCTTTCAGAGTGCTGAACAAGAGGATTATGGTCAAAGAAGAGTCTATCCATGTGGTTTTTGATTAACCTAATGTAAATAGAGAAGACATTGATGAGTTAGTTGATAAGATGAATCAGCCAACTATTCAGAAGAGTCCCTATGTTGAGGTAGACATCAGAAGACTCAATCCTGATAAAGATGAGATAGTTGAACCTCAAAGACGGTTGGAAGGCTTGCAGCTGAATGATGATGATCTAGAAGAAATTGTTCAAGACAACTTAGCTGCAATAAGACTTAATCCAACAGACTTACTCCAACCAGATGTGAGATGGTTGAGAGACCATCCACTAGAGCTAATCATTGGAGATGTTAGAGAAGGAGTAAGAACCAGATCCAGGACTCAATATAAAGCTATGTTCACTTGTTTTATTTTTCAAATAAAGCCTAAGGATGTGTTACAAGCATTGGATGACACTCATTGGATTCTAGCTATGCAGGAAGAGCTGGATCAATTTGCAAGGAATAATGTTTGGGAATTGGTTCAAAGACCTACCCAACAAAATGTTATTGGTACTAAGTGGGAATTCAGGAACAAGATGAATGAAGAAGGATCTATAGTGAGAAACAAAGCAAGGTTGGTAGCCAAAGGGTATTGCCAAGAAGAAAGAATAGATTTTGATGAAACCTTTGCACCCGTTGCAACATTGGAAGCAATACAGATGTTTCTTGCTTATGCAGCACACGAGAACTTCACAGTCTATCAAATAGATGTGAAGAGTACATTTTTTTAATGGACTTTTAAAAGAAGAAGTCTATGTGGAACAACCTCCAGGTTTTAAGCAGAAAACTATTGTAGACAAAGTTTACAAGCTCAAGAAAGCATTGTATGGTTTGAAGCAAACACCAAGAGCATGGTATGATACATTGTCTCAGTTTCTTATAGACAATGGATTTATCAAAGGCAAAGTTGACAGAACACTCTTCATCATTGAATATGGAGACAGGATATTGCTTGTTCCAATATATGTGGATGACATCATCTTTGGATCCACAAACAAAGAGTTGTGTGACAAATTCTTAAACCTTATGCAGGGGAAGTTTGAGATGAGCATGATGGGAAAGCTGACTTTCTTCCTAGGTCTTCATGTCAAGAAAATGAAGGATGAAACCTTCATAAGTCAAACCAAGTATACCAGAGATTTGCCCCTAGGGGATAGCTCAACTGGTAAAGGACTTGAGTGATGTGTTGTCTGCTTGTTGGCGCCCACATCTTGGAAGTTCGAATCCCCTTGGTAATAGAGTGGAGGATAATTTTTTCTTGTATGGTGACTCAGTCTATGGCAGCTCAGGACCCTGACTTATTGAGGCATATCCCACGATTTACATCCTCCACAAAGTTCTAGGGCAAGGGCAGTAGGAGCCCTAAGGGATGGGGTTCATCCCTTTTTTTAAGTATACCAGAGATTTAATGAAGAAATTTGGTATAGATTAGAAGTCATCTGTGAATATTCCCATGAACACTTCTGTGAAGATGGATATGGATGCAGAAGGAAAATCAGTTGATCCAATAAGATGTGGAGCACTTATTGGATCATTGCTCTAATTGACTTCCACTAGGCCAGACATCACTTTTGTTGTCTCCAAAAGAAAGTCATATGACTGCAACTAAGAGAATCCTAAGATATTTGAAGGGAAGCCAAGAAGTTGGCTTATGGTATCCAAAAGAATGTGGATTTAAGCTGAATGGATACTCAGACTATGTTAGATGTAGAGTTGACAGAAAGAGTACATCTGGTACCTGTCAAATGCTTGGAAATAGATTAGTTTCTTGGTTCAGCAAGAAGCAAAACTCAATAGCTACATCCACAGCTGAAGCAGAGTACATTGTTGCAGACAGCTGGTGTGCCCAAGTTCTACGGATGAGGTAACAGCTAAGAGACTATGACATTGAAGAAAAAGAGATTCCAATTATGTGTGATAACACAAGTGCCATTGTAATTACTCATAATCCAGTATTGCATTCAAGAACTAAGCACATTGATGTTAGATATCATTTTATTAGAGATCATATTGAAAAGAAAGACATCACTTTGGAATACATATCAACTGAGAAGAAATTAGTTGATATATTCACAAAGTCATTGTGTGAATCAAGGTTTGAAGAACTTAAAAATGAGATTGAATTAATTGAGATGTGTTAGGATACTCAGAAGACTCATTAAGCAGAGTTAAAGTTGGGAGAATTGTATATCGGAATAGTTTCACTCACTCAGCCAAGTGAAACAATTTATATGGCTAGTCAGCTGAATTGTGTTAGCTGGACAACCAAATGTCACTCAATCAGATCAAAGGAAGAAAGAGCAGGGTCGGGTCATAAATGAAGAAAGCTAAAATATTTATGAGCTAAGTGACAAAATGAGGTCATTTTTCTCGAGCGGGAATGTGTTTAAGATTGATGTTTGCAACATTAAATGTTGTCAGACAAAATATGCAATGATTTACCCATGATTGGATATCAATGTTACCGCATTTAATACGAGGAGATTAATGTTGTTTGAAACTTTTGATATAAGTCGTTGATCATGTTTTAAACCTTTGAAATTTTAAAACCGCCTCTTCAAGTCATTTATATACTCAAAAGACATTTTCTCTCTCTTCACTTTCATTCTCAAACACTCAAACTCTCAGTAATTTTCTCTGCAAAAGATGAAACCCTAGTTCTTCAATTTCTCGTTCAGGACTCGATATGGCACCCAAGGAAGCTACTCTTAACTTCACCAAACTTGCTGAGAAGACCCACACTGGATCTTTGGTCAATTTCAAAGGCTTTGTCAAGCAGGCTGTTAACAAGAAGTTGGCTGAGAAGATAGCAAAGCACCTTGAGAAATCTGGGCTGAAAATATTTCTCACTCTGGAGATGACCCAGACGTTTCAAGAATAAGTTTCCATGTTTTATGCAAACGCTTCGGTTCACGATGATGGAATCCATTCTTCTATGAATGGAAATGACTTTAAGCTAGTTGTGACTGACTTGGCGGAGTACTTGCACCTTCCCACCAATGGACTGAAAGAGATTACTAGGAAGGAAGTTGATTGGCTCAGGCATGGAAAGAGATAGCTAAGCCTGAATCAGCTGAAAAGCCTAACTATTTAGCTTTGAAAAAGCTGATCAAGGATAACTACCACAAGCTGATGGATGTGGTAGCCAAGTGCGTTGATATGAAATTTGGCTCCTTCAATCGTCTGTGTGTTCGCCAAAAATATTTTGGATCATACAACTGCAAGTGTACAGTGTAGTTTATAGAATAATGGCAAGCAAGGTCGTATTCCTCAAGGATTGATATTCGCAACACTTATGCTAATAACATCGTATTCCAATTTTATTGAAGCGATCGAATATTTGAGTAATTTTATCTAAAAAATTCAAAAAATGAAGAATAAAAAGAAATAAATTTGCGAACCCCACAAGTATTTTCAACAACCACAGGAGCAACCTTAGGCACATAATCTCAACATGTTTCTTCAATATTAAATGCAGATAAAGTTTTAAAAATCAATTCATACAATTCTACGGGTTCAACTCCTAAAATAGTTTATTGCCCCTTCCGGGTGGCGCATAAATAGCAGATAATAATAATTGAGGTCTCCCGGTCCATTACAACTATTATTAACTCCCAAAAGATCTTTGAATTGAAATACTCCCCACAAACAGAAGTAATCTATCGATACATTACCCTGTTTATGTCTGAATTTGATTTTTGTCTTACTAGAACTCACCTCCCGGATAATGGACTAGAAGTATGACATGCAAATTATTGATCAGATAATCGACAATTATAAAATAAGCACTCGAATTCATAAAATAGAAAGCATGAATTAATTAAGAAAATAAATAATCATATTTAACATGAATCCACAGTTTCGATTTTGCCCATGAGATCCGAAAGATATGCCAAATATTGATTATAACCTCATAGACAAATTCGAATCAACATTAAGATATCGTTTAAGCACAGGCAAGAGATCTTAGACATAGAAAGAAAACTCCTTCTTGTGAGGATGGATTCTCCTTCCAAGACCTCGAAGCTCTTACGCTCCCATAGATGTGAAAGCCTTATGGTGTTCTTCGCGACCTAGCCTTTTGCTCTCAGAAGCTCTTCGATTCTTTCGTTCCTATGTTATTTGATGTGTTTTCTCTGTATGAACTTGTATATTTTTGTGCAAGGCTTGGGTCCCTTTTATAGATGCTTGGAGAGATCACCTGTGAAGTTCGAACGGGAAGCAAACTCTGAAAAACACATCAAAATAGAGTCCCACACGGCCTGGCCGTGTGGTGTGTCCATTAGCCTTTCTTTGCACGCCCGTGTGAGATCACACGGGCAGGAGGTGCGATGCGATCCTTTTCCCACACGGCCGTGTGATTTCACACGGTCCGGCCGTGTGGGCCTGACTCCGTCCTCTGTTTTTGCCCTTCTTCACACGGTTGTATGGTTTCACACTGGCATTTCCACACGGTTGTGTGACACCACACGGTCCGGCCGTATGAAGTGTTTTTGTCCACTTTTTTCGTCGTTTTGATCTCTTTACATTCATCAATCTTAGCTGGTTATTCCAACTGATATTTCTTCATTTTAAGCTCCGTTTCCTGCAAGAATTGCAAGAATACATAGTATCATGCCCTTTTAAGGAAACCAAGTAAAACATAGTAAATATGCGTGCAAATGCATCAAATATATATCATTTTAAGCCCCAAAATGAATGTATATTTTACACACATCAAAATCCCCCCAAACTTAAAGCATTGCTCATCCTCGAGCAAATTGAGAAAAATAATATAAGGGGTAAAAACAAATAAACACCCAAGAACACTGTGAACATTAAATAGCATTTGACTCCATACTCAAGGAAACCATGTAATTCATCGTCAAGAAGTTATTATTCATAAAATCGCCATAACAAATACTCTCTCAGGTACTTGACATCGCGACTCGGAAGTAAATAGTGTATCACTCTTCTCTCAAAAGTGTATGGTAAGTGTTTACGCTCAAATTCAATTCAGTGAAAGTAGAACTACCATAGGCTTGCAAATCGTATAACATCTCTACCATTTTTGTGTGCACAATCTAAGAATCAAAAAGGACTTTTATTGGGTTGTAATGTAGGCTCTTTGGTAAAGGTAGAGAAAATTTGGATTAAGTGACTTGACTTGAGCAAATAGAATTTAAGCGCACAGACTTGCAATTCACCAACCCAATTTCAGCATAATACTTATTTTTCTTTTTCAACTCGACTCCACCCTTATTTCTCCTTTTTTTTTATTCTTTAGGCCCTTTTTACCTATTTTTCTTTTTCTTTGGCCTCAAACTCTCATTTTTTTCACAATTTTCAGAATTTTCTTTTGCTTAGCTCGATTTTCTCTATTTTCTTTTCAAAGATTTTTCTTTCTTTTTCGAGCTTCATGCTTTTTTTCTTTCACCTATACATTGTTCATCCCTCTTTCTTTTGCCAACTTCCTCTCTTTTTTCATAAATTTTCGCCACTTCTCCCCCAAACCTGTTCATTTTCTATAAGCTCAAGAAATTTCAGGGATAAAAACATATTTAAATTTTAAAGATCAATGTGGCTCAGAATAAAAGTTTTGACTCAAAATTGGCTAAATAGGGAATCGTGAGTTCATAGGTAGGCGTTTTAGGCTAAGTAGGCTAAAACAAAGATGTCCTTAGATCATTTTCAGAAATTGCGCACACACATGGTTTCAATAAAGAAACCAGAGCAAGTTCTAGAGTTCTATCAATCATGAATGACACACTCAAGAAAAAATAAGTCTGCATAATATAAAGCAGTTTAAGGCACAAAAGCTCACAGGCTTATTTTTCGCAACATGCTCAAATACACAATTTTCTTAATAAATGCCAAGCAAATAAATAGTTTTTCTCCTAACAATTTATCACATTATTCCCACAATATGTTATCTCATTCCATAAAATATTCATAGTAAAATCATACGGGAGCTGGGCAAAAACTGAATTAAAACCACTCACAAAAGCAATTAAACGTGCTAAAACAAAATCGAAAAAAAAATCAACTAAAAATCGAATATATATTTTTTTCGAAAATTTTATGCAAAGTGCTTCTACATGCAGTCCTAAATGCAAGAAAGTACTCAATTACGCATTCTTAACAATCCCCCCAAACTTAAAATATACTTCGTCCCGAACATATGAGGAAATTATCGAAAGAAAGAGAAATGTGTAATAAGTACTTACATAGATCACTGTGGTGGTGGAGGTGGAGGGTAGTGGCCTGTGAGATGTGCCATTGATCCATACGAGACATCATCTCGTACATATGCTGCTACTGCTGGGTGATGGCATCGAAACGCTGTAAGTACCCCTGGTGACACTCATCAATTGTGGTTGTCAACTGATATGTGTCATCTATCAATTTGCCCACATCAGCTTCTACCCTTTCGAGCCTCTCATTCATAGTAAATGGTCGGTTTCCCCCTTGGTGAGAGGATTCCGGCATCTCCCTCATTGGCTCATCCTGCTCTTCTAGAGCAGCATCCCTCTCTACCTCTCTTAACAACTAGTTACCCCTATTTATAATGGATGTGGCTTCGGGATTAGGAAGCTTAATTGTTGTTCTATCTACTTGAATGAGCCAGAAATCAAGCCCATCAAATTTATCATTTTCATAGCAGTTAGAACATTCATATCAATCAATTTAGGACCCGCGGCCTCTGCATACCCCTCCAAATTAATATTGAAATATTCAGCAATAGGGGTAATCATGCCCCCGATGCAAATTCCACCCCTCATTTTTCTTATCCTATCAAATTGTCGGGCTATCATAGCCCCGCGTTTTTTCACCACTCTCTCGATGCCATACACCATATGATAAATAATTCATCTACCCTTAACGCCTCTCTACTCTCCTCCCTCGCAAAAAAAGCTCAAGCTTCAACTAAGACTCATGAACATATCGAAATATTGGGTTTCGAACCCTAGGCACCTTTGAGGTGCCTGGCGTGTAGATTCGTTTCCCAGTTATCTTTTTCCAAAATCTATCCTTATCAAACTCCTCATGTTCCTCAACCTCATACGTCAGAGTTTTGTAAATTTCATTTAAATCATCTATAGTTAGTTCCATTTGCTCATTCCCCAAGCGAAACCTAACTCCCATCAAGTTTCTTTTCCGGACCACCAATTCAAAGCTACTCAAAAATTTAAGTGTGATAACGGAATAAGTGGTCCAATGCCCATTTAAAAAGTTATGCTAATCAATTCTACCACAGAAAGCTCAAAAATCTTCCAATAAACCCAAATTCGTAAGAGTAGGTTCATCGGGAACCTTGTATTAATCCGTGGATGAAAGTAGAGTATCGTCCATCTAGCACAGTGTGTTTTGTTTGGCAAGATTACATTTGAAGCTTCGGACTCCTCGGGTTTGAAAATTGGCTGAGGCTCGGGTTCGGGCTCCGGAGTTGGCTCCCTCCTTCTTCTCGTATTTCTCCTAGTTCCTCTTTCATCCCTAGAAGCCATGAATTTCAAGGTTTGGAAGAGCAAAATCTGAAATTTGTGGAGTTTTTGGAGTACCCCCAAACTTGGTGTAAAACTTGGAGAAGCTGGAAATTTGAAGGTACTTGGTGGTGGGTTTCTTGAGAGAATGAAGGATTTGTGATTTTGGTTTGAAATTTGTAGTGAATTTGGAGAGATTTGGAGAGTTGTTTGAGAATTTAGGGAGATAATTTTTGTGGGTTATGGTTTGTGTAGGAGAAAATGGGAGAAAAGTGAGATTTTGGAGTTAAAATAGGGGTGTTCGAATTTTGTCCGATTTTTTTGTTCGCTGGGCCACACGGCCGTGTGAGGTCACACGGTCTGGCTGTGTGGCCCTGCATGTGTTTTGCCTGTGCATCTGTCCTTCAGCCCTTCGTCACACGGCCGTGTGGTGCTAGGCAGTTCGCCCTCTCGTACGGCCTAGTCGTGTGGTCTCACACGCCCATGTGGGATTCCTTTTTTTCATAACCGGGAGTTTGTTATGACGCCTCCTACACAACAAATCAAGAAAACTAAACAAAACTAAAAATTAAGTTAATAGAAGATAAACGAAAAGTAAAAATTGAAATTGAAATTAAAATTGAAGGCGATGCAAAATGTACGGAAATAGGAAATAAATCGGGTTGCCTCCCATACAGCGCTAAATTTTACGTCTTTAACCAGACTTTAGATTTCTAATCACTTTTGCTAAACCGTTTCATTTGAAATATGTGAACCCTCAATACCATCCCTCAGACGAATGGTGTTGCATTGTTCTCACAGATTCAGCTTCGTATCGCTTGGGAATTTGCCTTTTTGATGTTGGCCTCCCACAGCAGTTGCGATCTGGGCTACTTCCAGATATTTCAGTTGTGTGTTTATGTTCGTGTTTAGCTGAGTGACCTGTTCTTCTATCCTGTCTATCTTGGCTTCATCTTTGTTCAGTCTCGCCCTTGTCTCTTCAATAAACGAGGATAACATCTCTTCAATAGATGCTTTCTTATCACTTGACTCCGCTCTGCCTTGATTACCCATGTTATATCCCTGAGGTGGCTGCAAAATATTTTTATTGTTAGAATAAGAGAAATTTTCATGGTTTCGCAACCCTGGATGGTAATAGTTGGGTATCTGATTATTTCTATAATTGTTGTTGAAATTCCTTTGTTGGCCCACAAAATTTGCTTCTTCTTCAACAACAGTAGGATCTCTTGGAGTCACTTGCTGCATCACGTCCACTTTCATATTCAGCACGGATACCTGTTCTGTGAGCATGACGACCTTCTCATCCTGAACTTCTGCCACTTGGCGGACAATAGACCTCTCGGATGGCCATTGGTAACTATTGTTCGCCATCTCCTCTAACAAGTCTAGTGCCTCCTCATGATATTTCCCTAGTAGTGCACCCCCAGATGCAACATCTATAATTGTTCTTGTGTTGTCACTTAAATCATTATAGAAGTACTGAACCAGTTGGTAGTTGGGATATTCGTGTTGAGGGAATTTCCTTAGCAATTCCCTGAATCTATCCCATGCTTCATATAGTGGCTCAGCATCTAATTACCTAAACTGGGCGATCTCGGTTTCGATTCGCGTCTTCTTTTTGGGGGAAAGTATTTGGCTAGAAACAATTGGCTTAGTTCTGCCCAATTTGCGGTTGGTGGTGTTAGAGAGCATAACCATCCCTTACCCTTATCGCGTAGGGAAAATGCGAAAAGGTGGGATTTAATGATATCCTCATAAACACCATTCATTTTAACAGTAATGTAAATTTCTAAAAAGTGCGCCAGATGCGCGTTTGGATCCTCAACGGCTCTTTCCCCAAACTGGTTTTGTGACACCATCTGGATCAATGCTGGTTTTAGTTCAAAATTATTTGTATTGATCGGCAGGCGGGCCACACCCTCATAAGTTTAACTTACCTCCGGCTGGAAGTAGTCTCTATCTGCCCTTCTCGCGGGTCTTTCCACAATTCGGTCCTGGACGCGGGCCCTTGGTGGTCGCTCCTCATTGTTTCTGTTGTCCATTGCATTCGTATTTGTCCCTTCCGCCATTGCTTTGGCTCTTTTCCTTAGTTGCTTTGTCTTTTCGATCTCGAAATCAATGGGTATTGGTTGGGTTGATCTGGAACGCGTGATCATGCACTATCTGCACTTAACAAAAACAATGTTAGAACCGAATAAAACAAAAAATAAAAATAAAAATAATTTCGAAAATTTTGAAAAAAATTAGAAAATATGCTTTAATTAAGATTGAACTACTTATTACTATATCTAAGTAGAATCTAATCAATCCCCGGCAACAGCGCCAAAAACTTGTTCGCCAAAAATATTTTGGATCATACAACTGCAAGTGTATAGTGAAGTTTATAGAATAATGGCAAGCAAGGTCGTATTCCTCAAGGATTGATATTCAAAACACTTAGGCTATAATAACATCGTGTTCCAATTTTATTGAAGCGACCGAATATTTGAGTAATTTTATCTAAAATAATTCAAAAAATAAAGAATAAAAAGAAAAATTTGCGAACCCCAAAAGTATTTTCAACAACCACAGGAGCAACCTTAGGCACATAATCTCAACATGTTTCTTCAATATTAAATGCAAATAATGTTTTAAAAACCAATTCATGTAATTCTATGGGTTCAACTCCTAAAATAGTTTATTCCCTCTCCCGGGTGGCGCATATATAGTAGATTAATAATAATTGAGGTCTCCCGATCCATCACAAATATTATTAACTCCCAAAAGATTGTTAAATTGAAATACTCTCCACAAACAGAAGTAGTCTCCCGATACATTACCATGTTTATGTCTGAATTCGATTTTCGTCTTACTAGAACTCACCTCCCGGATTATGGACTAGAAGTATGACATACAAATTATTGATCAGATAATCAACAATTATAAAATAAGCACTCGAATTCATAAAATAGAAAGCATGAATTAATTAAGAAAATAAATAATCATATTTAACATGAATCCACAGTTTTGATTATGCTTTTAAGATCCGAAAGATATGTCAAACATTGATTACAACCTCATAGACAAATTCAAATCAACATTAAGACATCATTTAAGCACAGACATGAGATCTTAGACATAGAAACTAAGCCCCTTCTTGTCAGGATGGATTCTCTTTCCAAGCCCTCGAAGTTCTTATGCTCCTGTAGATGCGAAAGCCTTGTGGTGTTCTTCGCGACCTAGGTGTTGTTCACAACCTAGCCTTTTTCTCTGAGAAACTCTTCGATTCTTTTGTTCATGTGTTATTTGATGTTTTTTCTCTGTAGGAACGTGCAAGTCTTGAGTCCCTTTTATAGATGCTTGGAGAAATCACTTGTAGAGTTGGAATTGGAAGTAAACTCTGAAAAACGCATCGAGATAGAGTCCCACACGGCCTAGTCATGTGGCGTGTCCTTCAGTCTTTCTTCGCACGCCCGTTTAAGATCACACGGGCAGGTGGTGCGATGTGATCCTTTTCCCACACGGTCGTGTGACTTCACATGGTCCGGCCGTGTGGGCCTGACTCCATCCTCTGTTTTTTCCTTTCTTCACATGTTCGTGTGGTTTCACACCAGTATTTCCACACGGTCCAGCCGTGTGAAGTGTTTTTGTCCACTTTTTTCATCGTTTTTATCTTCTCTTCGCATTCGTCAGTCTTAGCCGGGCATTCCAACTGATATTTCTTCATTTTAAGCTCTATTTCCTGCAAGAATTACAAAAATACGCAGTATCATGCCCTTTTAAGGATACCAAGTAAAAACATAGTAAATATGCGTGCAAATGCATCAAATATATATCATTTTAAGCCCCAAAATACACATATATTTTACACACATCATTGTGCCAGACTAAGCTAATTGTTATGGCTACCATTATGGAGGAGAATGAGGTAAATTGGAGTGAGTTTATCTTTGTGAAATTGTGCCAGAATGTGCACAATGTGAAGGTTGTTGATGGGAAGTTTGTAGGTTCCCCTGGATATGGTCTGATCTTGGGTTATTTAATTGAGAAGAAGGGTGTGCCACTGCGCAAGGGAAAACCCTTCCATGCTAATAAGAAGATGTTCAAGGCAAACCTTTTAGGTGCTCAGAAGAAGGCTCATGCAAAGAAGACTGCTACATCTAAGGGGGAATCAACTGAGCATGTCCTCGAGGACACGATTCTTTGCTTCAAACTCCTCACCAAAACTTCTTTGCGAGTTCCTCCCCCTATGACAAAGAAGAAGAGAACAGTTGCACCTCGCAAGCCAGCTATGAAGAAACAAAAGACAGGAGTGTCAGCCTTCATGGCTAAGAAACTAGAACAGGTTGAACCAAAAGTCCCATTGGAGAGGAACACCAGGAGACGACTTGTGAAGGCAGCTGCGAAAGCTGCTAAACCAGTTGTATCCGCCACAGCTGAGACCGAGACAGCTGCCACTGACAAGCAGTAGAAATCAAAGGATGGCAATGGTGAGTAACGCACTGGTGAAGAAACTCAAGCAATTGCCCCTCAAATGATAGTTGTTCCAGTTGACGCTGAAGTAGCTCAAAATATCTCAACTGTTCTTGAAAAAGTCATAGCTGAAGAAACTCAAGATAAATCAGTTGCTACACCTCAGATTGAAATTATTGTTGATGAGGGTGATGAAGGGTCTAAAAAGGCTGCTGAGGAAGAACCTGTGCAAGACCCAGTTATTGATGAACGTCCAGAGTCCCCAGCATATCCAGAGATCAAAGAAAAGCTACGTGCATGAAGGCGATGGAAGCTGAGTGCCAGCCGAGTTCAATTCATGAGGCCTGAAATGATTGACGAGAAGGAATATCTCTATGGATTCCTAGATGATGCTCATGTTACTTATGGAATCGATGAAATCTACTACACAACGGTTCTTTTTGAGAAGAATGATGCTGCCAAGGCTAAGGCACTGGAGAAAGCCAAGGCTCTCGAACATCACTCTTGTGCTTTCACAGATCCAAATATTCTGGAGGAGGCTCTGGAAAGAACCAAAGAAAGCGATGATGTGCGATTTTAGATGTAGTTGACCCAGTCGAGAAGGCTAAGCTGCAGCATGCACTCAAAGAGTCATGTGAGCTTAATGATCAATCCTTGCTCAGGGGTCATGGAGAATCATCTATCCCCATTTCACCAACCCCAGCCATTCTTGACATGGTGAGGACAATCGATGCAACAACCTCACTAGCTCACTTGCAGGGACCAACCAAGGAGAAGGAAACAACAGAGACGTTGAAGCCTACTGCACACAAATTTTGTTGTACTTTTACACTGTTGTAAATACACGAAAGAAACTGTAAGTACTTTGTATTATGTATGTACATTGTAATACTTTGTAAAGTGCAGAATGATGTGATCAATAAAATGATACATTCAAATAATCATTCTTTTCTTAAGCACTTTTTACATTGTAATTTTATTTTAAGTTTTGGCATCATCAAAAAAGGGAGAGACTATTGGTAAATTTATTGTATATATTTTGATGATGCTATGTAAAACTTAGATTAAGAAGTTTGCACCCCATTTTCTGTTGTAAATTCAACTATGTAATAGATAGGATCTAAGGGCTGAGTCGAAGCAGCCAAGTTGAAGATTGCAGAAGATGACTGAAGGACAAAGTAAAGATTTAGTTGTGTTGCAGCTGAGTATCAAAGAGAAGTCTCAGTCAAGTACCAAAAAGCTGTCTTTGTCAGCAGACTGACAGCTAAGTCACTCCCAAATGTTTGGAGAAGACTTATAAATGGGTTCAACAGCAAAAAGGACTCAAGAAAGCCGAAGAAGTCCATTGATAAGTAAAGTCAAAACATTACTGGAAGTGGAAGAAGACAGACTACAACCTTAATGTTGTTTTGCTGAAAGAGTGCAAAAGGTTGGGTACCAATGAGATGTTCCTACACACCTGCTGCGTTTCAGGCAAACCTGCAGAGCATTAAACCAAGGTTGGGTCAACATCATTTGCTGCACCACAAGACAAGCCAACGACCATGAAAGTGGAGTTTGAAAATGCATCTATCTCTTCAACGGATATATTTTCGAACTGCCACTATAAAAGGTTGAGGAGTTTATTTGAGAGAGGTTACCTGCAACATTCGAGAAATCTGAGAAAATAGCAAATAAGTTAAACACTCTCAAGCAATACACTCAATCCTCAAATTTAAAATTTGAAGTCTATCTAACCAACACTCTCAGTGAAGGAAAGAAAAGCTTCAAGTTGTTGACGAGGAATTTGTTTAAAAGACAAAAAGGTATGCCCATCCAATGATTGAAGGAAGTGTATTGAGGTTCATGTTAGAACCAGGCTTTGGATTCGTTGGAGGGCTTCGTGATCAAATCCAAGAATTCGAAGGAGCTGAAGTAGCAGGACAACTGTCTTGTGAAGAGCTGAGTCCCAGGAGAGAAGCCAGTTATGTGATCAAGGCTTACTCAGATTGTTTATCCTTTTTGTAACTCGTTGTTGCATTAGTGGATTACCTCCAAGAGTTGGACAAGAGTGGTAGGAATTACCCCATCCTCGAACCACTATAAAATTGTCATGTGTCTATTTACTTTCAGCATTTAATTCTTGCATATTTTATATCTGTTGATTGATAGATTTGCTTAGTCAACTAATAATAACTTAACTTAAACAAGTATTTTAAAACATATTTTAACTAAAGGGTGTAAGACTTCCACGGATAAAAACAAAGTTAGCTGTATTTTTAAAGAGCTCACTTCACTCAGCCGAGTTACTCTATCAATAGCTCAGTCAAGTTTGTTAAGTGGTTAACTCTACTGTTGAGATTGAAATAAGCTGTCTATCAAGGACTTAACTGCTTGGGTTAAAAACTCTGATTTAAAGGATAAAAATCAAAAATTGGTTAAGTCTATTCAACCCCCTCCCCTTCTAGACTTAACACAAATACCCCTTGGGACCTACAATCGTTGTGCATGATTTGATTTGATTTGGTTTGATTTTTGATTTGATTTTCATTGAGGAAGTACAATTTATGATTTATTTAAATTGTTATTGTTATATTTCGTAGGTTGTGGTGTGATTTGTAAGGTCATTTCGAAACCAGAATTCCATTTTATTATAACTTGAGTGCATTTTATTTACTAACCTTAAATCTATATTCAGTCCTTCAGTCCTTCTACTTCAAATTGTGCACTAAAAGGAATTTTCCTTGAATATTCTTTGTATTTCAATACAGAACTATTTTATTAAAACAAATGTTTTTTAATATAGTATTATAAATCCATATTTAGTAAATTAAAAAATATATTTTATTATTATATCTAATATATACTATATTAAATAATATCAAGAAAAATTAAAACAATTAATCACAATGTTTAAGTAGAGAAAACATGTCTTTTGAATGATTCTTTCATTTACCATTAAAATTTAAGTTTAGTAATATTAATTTTTTTATTAAAACAAAATCATACTACAAATTATTAAATTTTAATAAAATTAATTATGCAATTAGAATAATAGAAATCAAAATATAACATATTTAAATATAAGAAACCAAACAAAAAATAAACAAATAAAAGAAAAAGGAAAAAGAAAAGAAAAAAGGATAGAGTTTAGCTCCAAAAATGGCGCAGCACTATTCACAACACCAATTTAATGCAATGTTTAGCGCTTGGTTAGAGGACAATTTCTGCACCATTTGAACATTTGACGCAAGATTTTTCTTCGGTTGGAGATGGCCTAATATGTATTTAAAGGAAAAAAAAAAGCAAGAAATAATAACTATAACACACCCACCAAATAATACAAAATTACTAGATTGTGTACAATTCCTGTGCCTTCCAAGCCTTCACTTTATATGTGCTCATGTTCTAACTTCAAACCTTTTAACGTTTTCATTTATTAATTGATATATTATGATACTTACCATCTTGCCTCGGTTGTTAATTAGAGCTCTACCAGTTGATTGCATCTCAAGTACTCATGCTGTGAATCTGTGATTGCATATCAAAACTTTTCTAATAATTTTCATTTTTGATAAAAAAAAATATTGAAATGTGTAATTGTTTGTGGAAAAATTTAAAAAAAAAAAAAACAAATCTCATTTTTCTTCCAAATCAATTCATTTATAGCTCATTTCTTTTCAAAATTAATATCTCTCTCTTTCACTTTCCAATACACATTCATATTATTTTATTCCCCCCTCCCTCTCATGTTCATATAAAGAATATTTCGTTAATTTATTTAATTTATCACAATATTTTATTATTCTTCTCTTAATCTTAGTAACAAAAGGTAGAAAAATGAGACTTATACTGCTTTTATTTCTTTCTTCAATTTTTTGGTATTATATTTTACACTATTATTTTCCCAAAAGATTCCACAAACAATCATATCTAAAAGCGATGATGCTTTCTAGGGCAGATCACTCCAAGTCAGGGTTTTGGAATAAGTCCAAAGTCTTCTTCTTTCCAAGCGGGAAGTCTTCCAAGTCTCTTCTCCGGGAGCTGAAAATCTTCTATTGGGAACTTGAATGTACACACGTACACGTTAGATGGGCCTCGGAGTTGTCCCAGGTAGGCCCCTCCAACGCTCAAGTCAGCATGGTGATCGAGAGAGATTGTAAGATAGTAATTGAATACTAATAATGATTAAGTCATATTATGAGAGATTCAGTTACAAATGAAGAGTATGGACCTTTATATACCTGGGTGATGGGCCTTGCGGGCCATGTAGGAGAAAGTGGCCTATGGGCCAATCTCGGACTCTTTTGGGCCTGGTTATTCCATTTGTAACCCATTGATTATTGGACAATTAATAATATTATTCCAATATATGAAGTGAATTATATATTAAATATTAAATGACATTTTTGCCCCAACATAAGCCCCTAACTCCGGTGCTGCGGGAGAATAGCGCAGTGCGGGAGCTAAATTGATATTGTGTTTGACTTGTCTTGTTCTTTATCTTGTCTTGTCTTGGGATTCCTTGACCATTCTTACACATGAACACACTTGTGAGGAGAGCTTTGACCATGTCTTCCAAACGTAATATTTCATCTACTCTTCTTTAATTTAAAATCTTCTTGCTTGGTAGAACACTCGGTAAATTTCTTTTGCAAATTGAGGAGAGTGCCATAGAGAGTTGGAGTGATGAGTAGAGTACATCAAGTAGTGAGGAGAGATAAGTTCTCGAGAGTTGAGAGAGGGCGCCCGGGCGCCTTCCTGGAGCGGGCAAGGGCGTCCCCTTGGCGCCCTTCAGGAGCTACCTCAAGGTGGAACTCGTGCGCCCTCCCACGCGGGGGAGAGCGCGCCCCTAGGGGTGGACAGATCCCCCCGGTCCATCCTTCCTTGCATTTTTCTCCGTCTTTCTCAGAGTTTTCCCATATTTCGGGTCGGATAGGTCCTTCTTCTTTTCCGCTCAGGGGTCGGGGCGTCACCGGCCGTTCAATCTCTAGTTATGTTATTCCATTTTACCTTTGCCCTTGGATTTTGATGTTCCCCATCTGGCTCCAGAGTTATGTTATGATGGTGAGGATAAAGTAGAACTTCAGTCAGATTAATGCCCCAGTGATGAGGTTACCGAGGAGGAGTACGAGGGGGATAGTCCGAAAGAGGTCCTCTGCCTAATTATCAGCATAGGCCTCCTCCCGGGTGGCGCGCAATTGTTCCAAAGTTAGTCAGCAAAGTTTCATCTCAGTGTGTTCGTAGGTTGAGGGAGAGGTTAGGGATCCGTCCAGCGTTCCAGATGTTAGCCCCGGGGTCAGAGAACATACTTACTCATCCATCCGAGGACTTTATTATAATATATTTGTACAGTTTCATTGTTAGCTTCACTCTTTGTCCAAATAATTTTCTTGTGTCGATCCTTAGATCAGTAGGAGCATGTGTTGGACAGATGGTTCCCCAGGCTTATGCGTGCATACAGGGATATGAATACGAAATGTTGAAGTTGAATATGCCCGCCATTGTCGATGGATTACACTCCCTATTCTATGCCAAGAAGTCTTTGGAAGATACATTCTTTTATTTATTTTCTTGCCTCCAATGAAAGTTCCTTTCGAGGCTGCCTTCTCCTGGCAGGTTCTGGAAAGAGGATTTCTTTTATATAAGGGATAATGGTTGGGAGCTCCCCACGAGTGGGTTTCGGAGGCCAAGTCGGCACGGAGCACAACTGCTTCTCGTAAAGAGATGTCGGAGGTTTATAGATCCAAAGGGTTGTTTGAGAGTCTTCTGAGTGTTAGAGATTTCTTGGGTACCCAACATTGTTTGCTTCCTTGTATTGTTTCTCACTTTTACTTGTATACTTGACTGCTTCTATTTTCTGATATTATATTACTCTTCAGGAAAGGAGAGTTACAACATCACTGAGTTGATAGCCTTCAAGAAGGAGGAGAAGGGGAAGGCCAAGGGAAAGTCTCCTTCTGGCGGGAGCTCGAGCCCCTGACTCGGGGAGATAGTGAGCGTGGGCCATGCCCTTGCCAGCCGGAGGGTGACGGGTGCCCCAGTCTCATTCTGGAAATCGTGTTGATATTGTTCCTTCTCCCCGTCCTCCTTTTGACTCTTCTGGGAGGAAGAGACCAAGGACAGAGCCTGGTGATGTTGCTCTTGGGACCATTGGTCCCCGAGTTCTCTTTTCTGGCGGCGTTAGAGGGGATTCAGTCCCACTGGGACTTCACAGATTCGAGCATGGGATAGGCCAGCACTAGAGGAGCCTTGTGTTCCGATGATCAGTCTCGCCTTGGATCTCTGTCCTTTAAGGACATTAAGATGCATATCTGTGGAGACGTTGCCCAAGTAAGCTTCGTGGTTACATTACATTTCATTATTCATTTTTGTTCTACTTATTTCGTAGGACTTACGCAAATTTTGATGTAGATTATGAACCTTGCGGTGAATTCGAGCCATCGGGGCGGGGTGGTGGATATGGAGAACCGCCAACTTTGGGGTGCAATGAAGTACTTCAAGGTGGGTGCTAGTCGTCATGAGAGCTACACGTCTGATTTGACCAAGAAATATGACTGGGCGAAAGCTTAGCTTGAGCATGAAGGGAAAATAGGCGAGGTGTATCTTTAGTCTTGTGCTGGCGCACAATTTCTAGCCAGTGAGAGGGCCGAATCGGTGCAGACTTACAAGGCTTCCAATGATTATCGCTTGGAGTTGTTGAGGGAGTCTTCTATTTACTTCGATAGGGTGGT
The DNA here is from genome assembly GCA_016081115.2 of Rehmannia glutinosa. Taxonomy (NCBI): domain Eukaryota; kingdom Viridiplantae; phylum Streptophyta; class Magnoliopsida; order Lamiales; family Orobanchaceae; genus Rehmannia; species Rehmannia glutinosa. The sequence goes on along the minus strand of JABTTQ020002662.1, from coordinate 19,314 downwards.
CCGCCATTGCCGGAAGCTGATACGCTGGAGTGAAAAGGTCTCCAGAAAGGTGATAGGTATCTTGGATTGTGGAGTCTCTAACGAGAAGGATGAGGGATGGATTCAGGCCTTATAGGGTCTTCTCGAGGGAGCCGACAATGCGGGCGACGGCGTTGGAAAAGATACCAGCGGTGTAGGTGTTGTAGAGGAGGAAAGAGCCCCCCATACTTTAGTAGTGATAGTTTATTCCGGCCTAGACGACCCTTGCTTTCAGCCCGCCTATTTAGGGTTTGCTTTCTGCAATTGGATATTTTTCTTTCTTGTTCCCTTGAAATGTTTATTTGCCCCCAAGGGGCCAGATGATGTTTTGTTGCTCTGATGCTGCATTTGTACTCGTGTTTTCCTTTATACATATTCATTTATTCACGCTTTACATGCAATATTTGCACATGACTTCTTGCTCCAGCAGCGCCGTATGAGGTTTATTTACGAGGACCCCCGTGAAGGAACCCCTCCCTTCCGAGGCACTGGAGGAGGTTTACTACGAGGACCTCCGTGAAGAGGCCTCTTCTCTCTGGGAGCACCGGATGAGGTTTATTTAAGAGGACCCCCATGAGGAGACCCCTCCCCTTCGGGAGCGCCGGAGGAGGTTTGCTGAGGAGAGCGCCCAAATGGTCATTGACCATGGCCGTATTTGGCAATTACCTGTACGTAAGGAGTTACAGCAGAAATGTGAAAGTAATGTATTTATTATTTGGTAATGATAAAGTTTTACGCCCGGCGAGCGGAAATAATTTGAAACAGAAATAAAAATGTTTAACTCGTCTGGGGCGAAAATGAACTGAAAATAGATAAAAAAAAAAAAAAAACTAAAGCCGGTGGAGAGCGTGGGAGAATTTGTCTTTGGGGGAGCTCACGAGATTCACGGCTCCTAAGGCTATGTGGCGCTCTCACTGTCTGGTCAGGGGAGTTTTCTCATTTTCAATATGGCAACATAACATTCCCGGGCAATCTTGATATCTGTAATAGTTTCACCTACTCTGGACTTTGTGGGGAATTTCAGCTTGAGATGAACTATAGAGGGGATGGCTTGAAATTGTTTCAGGCTAGGCCTTTCCAAAATCATGTTGTACAGAGAGGGAGCATCTACGATGAGGAAACGGACCATCTACATGACCCGGTGTGGGGCTTCCATCCCCAACGTAAGTGGTAGGTTGGTCTCGCATTTGGACTTGATCACTTCTCCGATAAAGCTAATCAGGGGTGCTGAAACTGGGAAAATTTGTGTTGGGTCAATCTTTATTTTGTCAAATGATTCCCGGAAAATGACATCCACAATGCTGCAAGTATTCACCAGAACCCTTTTGACCACAAAGTTAGCCAACATAACAGAGATAACGATGGTGACTGGGTGAACCTGGTTTTTCGGGATGTAATCTTGAGTGTCGAATGTGATGGACATGCTCTTGGCTTTGTATGATTCAACAATTCTTCTCTTCGAGGGGTCTCTTTAGGGCGTCCCATTCGTTCCTTGTTACACTCTCGGAGAGCGATCCGGCATCCTTTACTTCTGGTCCTCTAGAGATCACATTGATGACTCCGACTACGTGAGTATCAGGCTTCTCATCTCTATCGAAATCCGAGCAACGCTGATCCTGCTGGGGTTCCTCTTCATGTGGCCTCAAGTCATGGAAAAACTTACTCTGATCCACATAGTCCTTCAGGTAGTCCTTTTGAATGAGTCACTCAATTTCCCTATTTAGAATGAAACAATCTTCTGTAGTGTGCCCCATGTCCCTATGGTAGCGGCAATATAAATTAGAGCATGCTCTTGTGGGGTTATTCTTTAGTGGCTGAGGCAAATCGATGATCCCTTTCTTCTAGGCAGCCATCAATACTTCTGCAATCGGTACATTAAGAGGGGTGAAGTTCGGCCCATACTCCTTTCTTGTATCCTTTTCAGATTGATTATTGTCCTCTTCCTTGGATCTGTGCTTGGTACTGGGCTCAGGTTTGGTGGACTCCTCCACTCGGATGTGCTTATTTGCCCGACTTAACAACTCCTCCAGGTTGGAGGAAGGTTTCACGGCCAAGGATTCTTTTAGACATCCCTGGGAAAGATTCTGTTACAATATTCCGGCCAAAGTCTCATGCTGGACGTTGATAATTTCATTGACGACTTCTACGAACTACTTCATAAACTCTCGTAATGTCTCTTTTTCCTTCTGCCTCACCTGGAGGAGAACTGTTGCATAAAGGCTTCAGTAAGTTTGTCCATCCCAAATATTGATCCTACCGAGAGTCGGTTGAACCAAGTTAGTGTTCGCTTGGTCAAAGTGTTGCAGAACATCTTGCAGTAGGAGGCGTCCATCATGTCATAGAGATACGCCTTCGCATAGAATTTATCTAAGTATTCCTGGCGATCTCCAGTTCCATCATACTCTGAAAGATTGGAGGTCTTGATTCCCAAAAGTAATAGCATAGTCAGGATGGCAGGGGCAGTGGGCTTCTCTTCATCAGGTCGGTGGCCCGTGAGTTGGCATGGCTAGGTTATACTACTCGAGACTCTTCGACTAATGGCGTCTCTCTACGTCCTTCATTCCTTCCTCCCGGACCTATTCTTCTATGGCGGACGAAGCCCGGGGTGGTCTTCCAGCGGCTCCAACCGTAGCTTGATGCCTCAAAGCATTCTGGGCATCTTCATCCAGCAGAGCTTAGAGGGTTTCCCGGGTCAAGTGAACTTCTTTAGGGGCCGAAGCCACCCCCTTCCCCCAGAAGGAGAGGGCGGCGCTCCTCTTGCATGGGGTGGTAGAGAAGGAGGGTTGGGCCCTTGTCTTCCAGGCGGCCATTCCTCCTGCTGATTCCTGACTCCACGGCCGACATCTTGAGATCTGGCTTCACGTGCTTGAGATCGAGTCTACATCTTCATATGCTTTTTGCTATACTCACACACGTGCCAAAATGATGTTGCTTGTTATGGCAAATCACTCCAAGTTAGGGTTTCGGAATAAATCCAGAGTCTTCTTCTTCCCAAGCAGGAAGTCTTCCAAGTATTCTTCTCCAGGAGATGGAAATCTTCCAAGTACAGGCCCCGGGGTTGTCCTAGGGAAGCCCCTTCGACGCTAAGTCAGTACGGTGATCGAGAGAGAATGTAAGACAATAATTCAATACTGAAAAATGATTTTTCATCACATCAACACATTCATTATTTTTTCTCTATATATTCAACCTTTACTTTAAAAAAATCACCACTATTTACTCATAAAATGAAAATGGACGGAATGAAAGGACAAGCAATCACAATCTTCAATGTGTTTATATTTGTACATTCAGTCGAAACAATAAATTACAAAAAAAAAATCTCTTAGATTTAAGTTTATTACAAAAAAAATATCTCTTAGATTTAATTTAATTACAAAAAAATATAATTATCTTTAAAATTAAAAATATCCCCAGAGATTATTTTAGTACAATGGGGGATATATAGTAGAGGAGAGAACATACGCAGTCACATGGGATATTTTTGAATGTATTTACAAATATTCTCGTTACAATTGACCAGTCGATAGCATCAACTATAACATTTAAACGCAAATTAAATTACTACATTTTAATGCTTTACGAGAAAGATACACTAAGCATTTGTTCAGTTACAATTAAATGGTAGTAATCCCAAATTAATTCTTGAATTATTTTATACAAACCCCCAATTCTAAAAGCTAATTCCTCAAAAAAAAAAAAAAATTGCTAAAATCTTATTGATCTCTAATATATATCATTACATCCACTGATCCACTAATTGTGTAAATTAAATAGAAAAGTGAAGTTAACAGCATGAGGATTAAGCACGTGCAATTAGGGCAAGCACAAATGTCCTCGCATCCAAAGATTCCACCATGCACACACCCAGTGCACTTTAGTACTCCGACATCGGATTTTCTCAGGTGCGCATGCCTCATCATCTTCTGCTACTGTTCATTATATTTTTTCATGCACCACCACTACTCTTTTTTTAAAGGCATAAGTTCCTTGAAATTGTTAAATTTAGATTTTTTATTTTTACTTGTATTTTTTTACAGTAATAATTTTGTTTTAAAATATATTTTATATGTAATTAAATTTATTTAAAGATTTGGACTTGGCTTGTTAGACCATGTTAGTGCATGGACAGCCAAATTATTACATCAACACTTGTTTGTTGTGGCATGTGGGATGTGGCGATAATTTATTTTTGACAAAAACTTGGATTAGACCATCTAACGAGTCTTTTTTGTTAGACGGATCTAACCCGACTGGGGTTTTATTGTAATTTCATGTATTGGTGGCATTTTTGTAATATTCTGGAGCGGTATCATAGGATTTCTGGAACAGTGGTATTTTTGTAATATTAGGGGCTAAGAAAAATATTAGTTTTTCCCCTGAAAATTATTAGTACTTTTGAAAAGTATTAGTAGTATAACTGAAAAGTATTAGTAATCCCCTTGAACAATATTTTTAGTAGCTCTCATAAAATGTATTGATTTTTTCCCTCAAAAGTATAGTAATCCACCTAAAATGTATTAATTGTTCCCTTAAAAAGTATTAGATATTGGTGTACGTAATATTAGGCAACCCTCAAAACTATGAGTATTTTCCGTGAAAAATATTAGCAATCCCTCATAAAAGTATTAGTAATCCATTGAAAAAATATCGGTAACCCCTTGAGCAATTTTTTAAGTAATTATTATGAAAAGTATTGATTTTTTTCCAGCAAATGTATTAGTATTCCCCTTAAAATATATTAATAATATTATTGAAAAATATTAGTTTCTTTATTAAAGGTATTTTAGTATTTTTCCTGAAAAGTATTAGTAGTCATACCAAAAAGTATTAGTAGCCCTCTTAAAAAGTATTACCGGCCAGCGGATGTTGTTATTGTGGTGTTAGAGATTATGCATGTCAACGGTGGATTGACCGTGGGCTAGGTATTTGGATCCGTCTAACGAATTAGATCTGTTAGACGGTCGACAGGAGACTTACACTTTATTTTTTATTAGAGTGATTGTCATACTTGCCCTACTTTTTGGTAAAAATACCACCAAATACGCTCCTCTCATTTTTGTCCTATTTTTTCCTTTTTTACACTCATGCATATTTTTTGTTCTTTTTACGTTATTTTCGTTTTTTTTTTTGTTCATGTATTGCTTTATATGTTATATGTGTTGCTTCGATGTTATTTAAATTTGTTTCTTTGTTGTTTCGATGTTTCAAAACAACTTTTACCTATTCTTTTATGCTGTTTTTTGTTCATTTATTATTTTGTACATTGTTTCTATTGTTTCTGTATTATTCTATAATATTTTTAATGTTGTTCTAATAATATTTTTGTTGTTTCCATGTAGTTTTTAATGTGTATATATATTTTTTACCTATTTTTAAGCTCTTTTTATTCATGTGGTATTTTTAATATTTTTTACATTGTTTCTGGGTTGTTTCCATACCGTTTAATTTTTATTGTTGTTCTTATGTTTCTTTGTTGTTTCCACGTAGTTTTCGATGTTTAATTACAATTTTTACCTATTTTTAAGCTCATTTTGCTCATATGGTGTTTTCTATATTGTTTCTGGTTTATTTCTATATTGTTTCTTGGTTGTTTCCATAATTTTTATGTTTTCATGCATTGGATCAAAAATTCATGAAATGTGTTTTTTTATTCATGTTGTTTCTATACCAACCCTAGGGGAAAACAACCAAACCCTTTCTCTCTCTATTTTTTTTTCCTCCTCCTTCTCTCTACAAACCCTAAAACTTAAACCCCTTTCCCCTCCCTCCTCCTTCCCAGCCGCCACCCCTTCCCCTCCCCTCCATTCTCCTCCTTCTCCTCCCCTTATCCCCTCCCCTCCCCAACCATGTTTTATGGTGGAAGTCAATGAAGACATATCTCTTGTTTTATCCGGAGGTGATCGGATTTTCCGATAGAGAGTGGAGGCAAGTCGGAGGGAGCTAAAAAGAGGAGAGTTGGAGTCGGGTAGGTGATGGGCTGCGGTTGAAGATCAGGTGGGGGAGAGGCATTTTTCTGTTTTTTCGATTTTTTCTGTATTTTTTCTGTTTTTTTTTTAGTCTTTATTTTACCGGTTGATTTGCGAATCTCGTAGGCGGTCAGTAATTTATGTATTGCAGTGCGTGATGTAGCTCGTGCCCGGATTTGTTCGAGTTGGGTAGTCTCCCTTGAGGAGTGCTTTAGTCCTCCTTTCGGAGGTGGTTTAGTTTCCTTGTTTTGTGTTTTTTAGTTGTTTTTTTTGTTTTGCTCCCTCGATTTACGGTAGTTATACCTCTCGTACGGAGTTCTCTCCTTGACATGTATCAATGTATGTATGTTCAAGGTGGCCATTTTGCCAGTTGGCAGTGTAAGTTTTGTTGAGTTATGAATATATTTCTATCGTTTCGGAAAAAAAAATTCATGTTGTTTCTATATTATTTTCAATTTGTTTGGTTTTAATATGTGTTGTTTTATGTGTATATTTCTTTTTTAGATTTCAAGTATAAAATGGATTATTTAACGGGCAAATTTTTTTCACTGAAATTTGATTAGAAGAAACATGTTTGAAACAACAACGTAAAAAAGTCCGGAAATTTTGGCAGGAACGTAAATTTGTCCAAAAAAAGGGTGGAAGCGTAATTTTATCCAAAAAAATACCGAGAAGCGTTAAAACCTGTCCTTTTTCCAGAAAAATGGGGCAAAAGTGTCCATGACCCTTTTATTTTCCAATTGCTAGTTTTTGATATTGAAAATGAATTTTAAGAATTTCTATTTAAAAGTTAAAATTTTGTTTGAGATATTTTCAATCAAAACTTTTAGGGGAGGTCTAGATCCGTGAGACGGAGCCCCAAAATACCCAACCTGATGGAAAAGCCCAAAAATAAACCCAAAAAGCCAAAACCTAAACCTAAATACAAGGCGAAAAAAATCAGCAGCCATTTTTTTCTCTCTCTATACATCTGAGGAACAATAGCCACCCAACGCCACACCGTCTCCATCGTCGATCTCATGAGCGGGAGCGCTCTACCGCAACACAAATTTTTCCATTATCCCTTGTCTTTATTCACGGCTAATTTGTGAATTGGTATGCTTTCTACCAATACAAATCGAGAAACTGAAGGTAACACCAAGAAGAAGAGAAACAGTGATACATCAAACTCACATCCATTGAATTAGTTCAGTTTAAAGACTCTTAATCCTCGGTTGTTTTAGTAGTTTTTTGTATTATGTAATGGTTTTTGTATAAAAATTATGGTTCTCCTGTTGTAGTGATTGTTAACTCATAAAAAGGCAGTCGTTAAATTTCTATCTGTGTTATTACTTTAATACTTTTGTAATAAAAAGTGATACTTTTATGCTGAAAACACATACTTTTAGACCAAAGAGTGATACTCATTAGTGTTAATTGTGGTATTTTGTTAAAAAATGTGATACTTTTGTAATAAAAGTGATACATCTAGACCAAAAAACGATACTTTTATGCCAAAGAGAAATACTGATGTAATCTTTTTTTTTTTATTTAAGAAGATAATACTTTTAAGAACTATAAGTGATACTTTTAAACCAAAATATGATACTTTTAACTGGAAGAAAATAGTAATGCAGTCCTTTATAATAATAAGGTGATACTTTTATACTGAAAATCAATTCTTTTAAAGGAAAAATGATACTTCTAAAATTATGGCAAAATAGTGATATTTGCAGTATTTTGTTGAAAAAGATGGTGATACTTTTAATTCAAAAAGTTATACTTTTAAAACAATAAAAGATATTTTACAATAAAAAGAAAAAGAGTAATTCGGTTCCAGCAGCCATCATTTACATAATAACTCAAAACCAATTTAATAAATAAAGTTATACTTCTAATATGAAAAGATTAAGCATTTTCATTAACTTTTCACATGTTTCATCCTCACAGTACAAAAAATTCATAACATCTAATACAACATATACAACACTGTCAAAATGAAATGCTATACTTTTAGAACAAAAAATAATATTATAAAAATAAAAACTGTAGGTCCCAAGGTGTGTGAGTGTAAGGTTTAGAAGGGGGGGTTGAATAAACCTTACCAATTTTTCAAATTAGTCCTTTCAAATATTCAGAGTTAATACTTCACAGTTGTGTCCTTGATGGACAACTAAGTTAGTTAATCAGCAGAGTTAGTCACTCAACGGACTGGATCGAATTGATAGAATAACTCGATTGTTTTGACTAAAGACTTAACTCGACCGTGATTTTGTTTTTCATTGGAAGACTTAACACCCTTGAACTTGGTTAAGTTTGTGTTTAATACTTGGTTTTAGCACTCAATTGATTATCAATTGGATAGCAAATTTATCAAAGAAATATAAAAATAAGATGCGAGAAATTAAAGTCTTTGAAATGTAAATGACACAATAAGTTTTTATAGAGGTTCGAAGATGGGGTAATTCTTCTACTCCTCTCTTCTCCAACTCCCGGAGGAATCCACTAAGTATTGATCAATATACGAGTGGTTAATGATCCAGATACAAGTCTTGATCACACAAATGACTTGATCCTTTGGGACTCGATCAGGAGATGCCTTGGTCACACAATTGGCTTCTCGTGCGACTCGGCTTCTTCACAGGCGGCGCTTGCCTTGCTACTACAGACCCACTTGCTTAAGTTCCTTGGATTTGATCACGAAGCCCTCCAAATAGCTTAAGCTTGGTTCGACCTTGAACCTTTCTACAATCCTTCGTGGAATGTAGACCCCTTGATTCTTCAAATGTTTCTCTTCAACTGATAGAAGTTGTCTTTCCTTCACATGTGAGTGTTGGATTGATTTCCTTCGTAATATAGGCTTGAGGATTAATCCTGAATGACTTGAGAATATTTTTGGTTACTGTTCAAATGTTTGCTTGAATGTTTTTGGTTCAGGTAACCTTCTCTCAGAGTGATTCCTCAGCCTTTTATAGTGATCTTTCAAAAATCTGCCCGTTGAAGAGATAGGCTTATCTTTGAAAGTCACTTGTGGTCGTTGGCTTGTCTTGTTGCAGTCCTTGGAATTGCCATTTCCTCGTATGAATGATTCTTGACTTTTTTCGGTGTTACGACACAGTGCGATGCTTCCCATTGGTTTATTCCTTTTGCACGCTTCTAGAACTGAGCACTTCAAGAAAGACAGTATGAGAGTATTACTTGTTTAAGTAATTCTCTTGATTTCTGTGCAACGGATCTCTTTCAGTTATCTCGACTTGACTACATTTCCTTGACTTCCCCAGGCGACTTCGAGTCAGCTCCCAATCATTGGATGACTCTTCTGTCACTTCAACTTGAGACTTGGCTATCATGAGTTGACTTGACTGATACTTCACTCACCGCATCTCACCGCACCTTGATCGAGTTCCTATCTTCTCTTCTTTGCCATACTCACCGCCTCACAAAGAGAGTCTTCCTTCTAGTCTCCAGTTGTCTTCTTGCATGTTCAGGCATAGCTGACTTAACTCAGCTCGACCAGCCTTATCTATTACAATGCAATTTACAACAAAAATGGGGTGCCAACTTCCTATTCTAAGTTTTGCATGGCATTCATCAAAATCTACAAAATAATTTCCCAACAAAAACTGATACTTCTAACTGAAAGAAAATATTGATACTTTCAACTGAGATTGATCGCCAAGCTTTGAAGAACTGAAGAAGAATCGAAAAACCAAACTATGCACAACAAAAAAAAAGAAGAAAAATCCCAATAAAAAACGTGAGAAAAATCGTAAGAAAAAAAGAAAGAAACTGAAGATCAAAGAGAGATAAAAGAGAAGAGAGAGAAAAATCAGAAAAAGTAATTACATCGGTATTTAGGTGGTTATCAACGGGCGGGTTTAGGTATTTCGTCTCCGTTTCACATAAATTTTTGTGAAACTTTTATTATTGGCATAACATTTAGGTCGATGTATAGATACTTGTCACATATATGAATATCATTATTTCTATTCATTGAAATTTATTAATTAATAGAATTTCATTGAGTTAGTAGTTGGTCACTTGGTTGATATATTTATGGTGAAATTTCCCCTAATGGTCACTTCTCTATCAAAAAAGTTCTTTAAAAAAAAAGATATCTTATCTTTGTATTTCCTTTATCTCGATAATTTTTCTGTCTTGAGCAAGGAATTATATATAGATTTATGGAAAAGAATAAACTTTTGTATTTTATGTAAATGTTGTCCTGCAAAGACAATTAGTAATATTATATTATATTATATATATATATATTTTTTTTTTTTTGACAAGAAAAATAATTTTATTAATTAATTTAAACTAGCAATACATCGATAGAAACATAAACAAATCTATTTAAGACCATAAAAGTTGAACAATGAAAAAATTCATATTATCTAGTTTAATAACAAAAACCGGCTTAAAAACTATAATTTTGAACATTCTATAGTGTCTGAAATACGTGTGATTCCAAATCTGCAAGTCTGCAACCTGTTGAAGATCATAATCTCATCCGTTATCTTTGTCAGATCGAAAACTTACTCGTCTGAATCTACACAATAAAAAATACCTGACCAAGACAATGATATATCAAAAGCCGCACCAGACGGCGAAATCAGAACCAAGAAAACAAACAATAATCCATATCTAAGTGGAAAACCACTTATTTAGAAATCAGGTCAAAAATGGCGAAAAACCACCCCTTAACAATGAAAAGTAAGAGGAACGACAATGTTTACTTCTCTCTCTTCTTTTCTCTCCTCCTTCTCTCTACCCCCTAAAGAAAAACAAAGCCCTAACCTACTTCTTCTCCCTCCCTCCTCCCCCCTCCCCCTCCCCCTCCCCCTCCATGTCTTTTATTGGAGGGCCAACAATGACGGTCCTTTGGGTGTCCGAAGGTAGCCGAAATTTTTGGTCCAGGGTGAAAATGAGTCGGAGCTTCTCGGAGGTGTCTCGAAGCTGAGAAGATGATGGGCTGCGGCAGTAGATTTGGGAGAGGGAGAGGCATCTTTCTTCTTTCTTTCAGTTTTTTTTCCTCATTTTTTAGCTATAGATTGTTGTAGTTTTCTTATTTTGTTTGTATTTTCTTTTCCCAGTTGATTTGCGAAACTCGTAAGCGGATCAGTTTTTTCTGTTCTGTAGTATGAAGTGGTTGCTCATGCCCGGTTTCAGTTTTTTTTTTTGGTGTGTTACAGTCTCCTTTAAGGAGTGCTGAAGCAGTCTCCCGGCGTGGAGTAGTTAGTTTAGGGTGTTACCAATTCTCCGCTTGGCTCTTAGTTAGTCTTGTCGGCTCTTAGCCCGTTGGTTACAATTGTAGTTGTAATTTTAGTTTTTGAGTTATTATAATAAAATACTATTGTTCGAAAAAAAAAATAATTAAAAGTAAGAAGAGAAGTGAGAGATAAAAGACAGACTGTTAATCTGACCAGTCGATTCTTTGTCCCTAATTTCTCTCTCTTGGGAGTTTTTGTTCTCTCTCTTGGGAGTTGTGTATCCTTCTTTTGAAGGCTTTGAATTTTAAATTTTTCCTCTTGCTCGGTTTCCCGCTCTTACGTTTTTAATGTTCTTCTCATCTATGAATCTTCGTATACCATTAATGCTCTGCGTGTCTGTTCATTTAATCCTTTGTTAGGTTGTTGGTCTCTTGTTCTTTGTTCGTCTTGTCTCTTCCTTTAGCTGCTAGTTTTTGTTTTCGTTGTGTTTTTGTTTTTCTTTAGTCCTGTTTTTGTTGTAGCTTTTCTTCTTCTTTTGTTCACATCTTTGTTTCTCTTCCTTACAGGTGCTCGGGTTGGTGTTCCTTTTGGTGGATATTGGTGTGAGGGATTCAGTCAAATGGCTTATGATTTGGAGAGTAGGCTTAGTAAATTTTCATTGACGGAAGGAGAAAAAAGTATTATTCAAATTCAGGAAAATGATATTGACTCTTGCGTGGAAGAGTGTTCTAAAAGTCTTTTTGGTAAACTCTTTGGGGAAAAAAAAGCTAACTTTGGTGGGTTAAAGAGAACTTTTTTTCTTATATGGCCAGCAAAAGAAGCTTTCTCTGTGAGAGAAGTGGGGTTCAATTTTTTCAGTTCATCTTCGCTACGAAAGAAGATAAGCGAGGTGTTGAATAAGAAAGTCCGGACATTTGATAATCAATATTTAGTCCTCGAGAGAATGGTCGGAGGTCCGAGCGAACTCGATGCGGAGTTTCAAGAATCGATTTTGGGTTCAAGTATGGAACCTACCCAACAACTGGTTTAGTTCAGATGTGGGGCTAAAGATTGGTAAAGCTTTCTTAAAACTGAAAGATGTTTTAATTCCAGACGGAGGGGGTTTGAAAGGTAGACACATGAAGATCTTGGTGACTGTCGACCTTGAAAAACCTCTTCTGAGGGGCACGAGACTTAAATTGGGGGACAAAGTTGTTTGGATTGAGTTTCGTTACGAACAACTCATAAACATATGCTTCTACTGTGGGAAAATTGGCCATTTGGATAAATTGTGTGGTCAACGAAAACGGGATATTGAAGATGAGACATTGCAAAACGGGCAGTTCGGAGAATGGATCAAAGCCGAAACCTCTAATCCTAAAGGTAAAGTGGAAGAAGCCATGGAACCAAAAGAGAATGTGCGAAGTTGTGTTGAATCTCCTGGAGCTGCAGATAAAGCTATAACTGGCTTGGAGCGTACGCCCCTTAGAAATTCCTCTACGGTGAAACCGAACAACACGCTTTATAATCCTGATTCTGAAATTAATCCAAACCTTATAATCAAGCCTATTCCCATCCCAAAGCCCACAACTCCAAAGCCCAGAAATACCACTGAACCTTTAGCCATTGATGAACATAAAACTACATCTCTTTCTGATTTTTCTCTAACCAAACTGCCCCTACCTGTTAATGAGATACTCAGTGTTAGCAAGAAAGAGTCGAACGCTAGTGTGGATAATTTCTCTAATCTCATTAACATTCCCGTTCTATCTAATAGTACCAGAAAACCTTTTGCCTTAATCCCTGAAATAATTCTTAACACCGGTTGCTCCAAGCCAAGTTCTAGTAAGCCTAAGGGGAAATGTCGTATTCTCAAAGGAAAAACCAAGCAAACCGATCAGGAAGAAGCAACTAGTATGGATATTTCTGAGGGAAAGTACTGTCTGAAAAGAATGAGAGAAATGGGGGATGATAAGGAAAATATTATGAACAGAGAAAGCTTTGTAGGATATAATAGCAAAAAAATAAAAAAATCTGATGATCAGATGAACCAGGTGGAGGAAGCCAGCCTAGATTGGCCCCAAGGTTATCAATGAAGGTATGTGTGTGGAATCTGAGGGTTTGGGAGGACCCTCTACGGTATCCCATTAAAGGAATTTTGGAGATTCCACCACCCGAATTTGCTTTTTTATGCGAAACAAAAAAAAAGAGAAGTTTTGTGGAAACGGTCTGTAATCAGTTGAAGGCAGAGGATAGATGGAAGTGTGTTGATCCTATTGGCTTAAGCGGGGGGTTACTGTTGGTATGGAATAATCATGTTAATGTGATTCGTATCATCCCCAATCATTTTTGCATGGAAGTCGAGTTCCAAATTAAAGAGTGCGAGAACTCTTTGTGGTTTATTTTTGTTTATGCCAGCACTATTGGATTGGAAAGAGAACACCAATGGAATTATTTGAGAAGTGCTAGTTATAGGTGGGGTAATACTTGGAGTATGGGAGGTGATTTTAACGACATATGTTGTCACGAAGATAAGAAAGGTGGTAGGAAAAGAACTGAAACTAGTTTTCAGAGATTTAGAACTTTTATTAATGATCTGGGGATGTCGGAAGTTAAGATGGTGGGAACCAGATTCACTTGGGCAAATAACAGAGAGGGGGAAGGCTTTGTGGAAGAGAAGCTTGACAGATTTTTTGGGTCGCTTGGGTGGTTGGACTTATTTCAGGCTGGCCAAGTGATTTCTGAATTAAGAAGTGCTTCTGATCACCAGCTTATTACCTTTGATTCAGATCCAGGGAAGAAAATTTTCAAAAAAAGATTCATTTTTGATAGGAGATGGTTGGATAAAGAAGATGTGGCTATTGTGGTGAAAGAAGCTTGGCAAACCCCTAAATACGGCACTCCACTTTTCCAAGTCCAGGAAAAAATTTCAGAATGTAGAATTCACCTCCTTAAATGGAGTAGGAATTTTCGTACTCTTGCTACTCAGAAGATGGACTCTCTGAAAGCTACATTGGAAATTCTTAGTAGCCAAGGAGGGCAAAGGGATTGGGGTGCTTGGAATAATATTAAGGGCCAGTTGCATGAAGAATATAGGCGTGAAGAGCTTTTTTGAAAGCAAAAATCTCGCATTCAATGGCTTAGGGAGGGGGACAAGAACTCAAAATTTTTTCATGCCTATACTCTTCAAAGGAGAAGGATGAATTGCATTGATAGATTGGTGAATGATGATCAGTCGGTGAGTGTGGGAGATGAGAGCATTGAGAAAACGGTGACTGATTTCTATAAAAATTGTTTTCCTCTCAAAGTTCGAATGGTGATCTGAGCCTACTTGAAGGAATCCCTCACACTATCTCAACTGATATGAACAGCAACCTTGTGGCACAAGTAGATGAAGCAGAAATCAGAGATGCTCTCTTTTGCATGAACCCCAATAAGGCCCCCGGGCCGGATGGTATGTCTCCTCTTTTTTTCCAGCACTTTTGGGATATTACCAAAAGTGATCTTTGTGCTGCTGTTTCTAACTTTTTTGCTAAAGGAAGAATGTTGAAAAGTATTAATCATTCTCTGGTCACTTTAATCCCTAAATGCCAGAATCCTTCTTATATGTCTCAATTTCGTCCCATCAGTCTGTGTAACGTGGTTTATAAAGTGATTTCTAAAATTCTGGCAAATAGATTAAAACCATGTCTTCAAGCTTGTATCAGTGAAAACCAATCAGCTTTTCTTCCAAATAGGCTCATTTTTGATAATGTGGCTGTTGCTCACGAGGCGATTCATTTCTTAAATCAACATAGATCTGGCAAAAAAAGCTTTATGGCTATTAAGCTTGATATGGCCAAGGCTTATGATAGAGTCGAATGGGATTGTATCAGGATTATCATGCTTAAGATGGGGTTTTCTGCTATATTTGTGAATTGGGTGATCGTTTGTGTGTCTTCCTCTTCTTTTTCCTTTAATTTGAATGGTAAAGCTCGAGGTTTTGTTAAACCTTCTAGAGGCATAAGACAGGGCGACCCAATGTCCCCTTATCTTTTCTTGATTGTCTCTGAACTTTTTTCAAATCTGATTATGTCGAATTCTAGGGACAATTCTTTTAAAGGGCTTAAAATCTGTGCTAAGGGGCCTGTGGTCACTCACCTTCTTTTTGCTGATGATTCATTGTTGTTTTGTGAAGCTCATCCAAACCAAGTTGAATGTATACTGAAAATCCTTGACCAGTATCTTAAACTTTCTGGGCAATTGGTAAATTGGGATAAATCTTCAATTTTCTTCAGTATGAATACATCTTTGGATTCTCAGCAGGTTATTTGTCAAGCTCTTAATGGTATCCAGGTGCAGAAATCTTGTAGGTATTTGGGGCTGCCCTTAGCTATTGGAAAATCTAAGAAAGAAGTTTTCCATTTTGTTGTTGAAGCTGTGTGTAATAAGTTGGATAATTGGAAGAACAAGTTCTTATCTTTGGCTGGTAAAGAAGTACTTGTTAAAGCTGTTTTGGATGCATTGCCTGTGTATGTTTTATCTTGCTTCAAATTGCCTGCTGGTGTGTGTAAGAAGATTTGTCAGTTGGCTGCTCGATTTTGGTGGGGAGGCAAGGATTTATCTCAGCCCAAAATTCATTGGAAATCTTGGGAGAAAATGACTATTCCTAAGATGGCTGGTGGGATGGGCTTTCATGATATTAATGTTTTTAATGAAGCACTGATAACTAAACATCTATGGAGAATTGTGACTCAGCCAAATCTCCTTATTAGCAAAGTGTTGAAGGCTAGGTATTTCCCCAATTGTAGTCTGTTACAAGCTGAGGTCAAATACAATGCTTCTTGGATGTGGAGATGTTGGATTGGTTGTAGAGATAATCTCAAAAAGGGAATTCGATTTGAAGTGGGGGATGGAAAATCTATTGGAATTTGGAATGACCCTTGGATCCCTAATGTGTCTCTTTTCAGAGTTTCATCAAGACCCCCTGATAATATACAACTCCGCTGGGTGAGTGAGCTTATTTGTGGGGATGGAAAATCTTGGGATGTTGACTTAGTGCAGAAGGTTTTTAATAGAGAGGACTGTTCTAATATCCTTAATATTAAGAGCCTTAGACAGGGAAAAAAAGATAAATTGGTTTGGCATTTTGAAAGTAAAGGGGACTTTTCAGTGAAATCAACATATCATCAGTTGATAATGAATAAAGTGGGAAATTTGGACATATCAGAGAGTAGCAGCAATGCAAGTCTTCATCAGAAGAAAGAAAAGCTGGAGTTTAAAAATCAAAAGCAAGATCAAGCACTTTTTGTGGAAGTGCTTCTCAGGAATATTACCAACAGCTACTAAGGTTGCAAGGAAAGGGTTGAAAATTGATGAGGTGTGTAAGTGTTGTGGTGAAGAGGTGGAAACTATGGAACATATTTTTTTCAAGTGTCAAAGAGCTCAAAAAGTCTGGAAATTATCACCTGTTCAATGGGATGGTCTTGAGGATTATAAAGATTCATTTTCTTGTTGGTGGGGCAAAATTTGTGGGTTGAAGAGTGATCCTTGTTCAGTTAGAAGAATCCAGCTTACATCTTATTTATTGTGGTGGCTTTGGAAGACTAGGAATCTTTGGGTGTTTGAAGAGTTTTGGATGCCTGAAATTAATACAGTGGAAGGAGCTTTGATGGAGTGTGAAGAATTCCAAAAGTTGGGAATCAGATTAACATCTAGTTAATTTCCCAGGCTGCTGGTATTTTTTGCATTAAGGCTTGTGTTTGGTTTGCACTTTAGGGAGTATGGCTCCAGTTCTGTGCTCATGTTTGGTCTTGGTGGTTTGTTTGCTGCTTCTTTTTGCTGTCAATTGTAGGGAGGTAGGGGTCCTTTGGATTCAGTGTCTCTTTCTTTGGTGATTGGTTCTTTGGTTGATCAGCTGATGGGAATGGCTAGGGGTTTATGTTGAAATTGTGCAGCCTTAGCCAAAACCATCAGTGTTGTTTTGAGTTCTTTTATGCTGCTGTGCAGTTGCTTTATTTAGGACTTTGTCCTCTTGTTCTTACTAGGAGGTTAAATTTGTCTCCTTGATGAACTTTGGCCAATTGGTCATCCCATGTAAATGCTTTGAGTTTATCTATAATATAACTTTCGTTTCGAAAAAAAAAAAAAAAAGAAGTGAGAGATAAAGGGTTAGAGAGAAAGAGAGGCTAAAGGTTTTATAATATTATATTATTTTGATCAATAAACTTTTGTATTTTATGTACACATTGTACTGAAAGACAATTAGCAATATATATTATTTTATTTAATAGTATTTTAAGAAAAATCAAATTAGTTTTATTTTGAAAAACGTCAATAAATGTAAACAATCAATTTCAGTTTTACTTTTTCACTTACCAGTTTCAAATTAAATCAAATCACTGTTATTAAAAAATATTATTGAAACTTATTTTATTATTTTTTCGTGTCATATCTATCGCCAAATTTGTTCTTCTTTTTCCAAAATAAAATTTTACCAGTATTTTCAAACAAATAAATCTTAAAATGAGAAGTTAAGTAATTACTTCCTATATATTATATACAAACCGATTCCCATTTTTCTATTTAATTTTAATTTATTTTTAATATTGTAAATAGCGTCACAAAAATACAACATCCATCAATCATTATACGATATTTCATATACGTATAAATACTTGGCACACAATGAGTTACTACGTGTACAATAAGTTCAAATTTCTTATTATGTTTTATTTTATTTTTCCAATACCATTAAATGAATGTCACTATTACCATAATAATATTATCATGGCGTTCAATTAGTGCATTAAAAATATCTAATCAAATTGTTTCTAAAATATATATATCTAACCAAATATCGTGTAAGACATCAAATCTAACCATTCAAAATTTATCCCTCAAAAAAATAAAATATTACCATTCAAAATTTCAAACTAATATTTAAGAATTTTGTAAAACAGAAAAGAATTGGGGGTTGTTTGGGAAGTGGCACAGTGTGTAACACGGCCCTATTCTAAAGCCTAACAACCAAACATATGTGTATAGGGTATTTAAGGCCGGCAATGACTTTACTTTATCTGACTGCAACCATGTGGTGGTCAGTGAGGTGTGGGCCACCACCACCGCCACGCCCCCACCACTTTTCCCAGCTTTTCAGCCTTTTACTTTTGCTCTCTTCGGTTTCTGCGAAAGCTTTTCTTTCTTAGCTAAATTATTTATCCCACTGTCCAAACATAACCGGATCAAAATTCAGCCCACATTGACATGTCTAAATTCTCCTTTGTCTTTGTTTTCCTTTTCTATTTTTCTTCATACTAATAAATTCGAACGTATCCCAGTACTTGTTGATGGAGTTGTCAATTGGGTTGGATAGGACCGGATCTAACCCACGGGGTCATAAAGAAATTTGGATATGATTGGCTCGGGTCGAAATTCTATCGATCCACTGTTTTTTAGCTCAAACCATAAATACACATGAAAATTCGGGTATGCCGAGTCAATCTGACCTTTTGGGGCTCTAAAATCAAAGTCCAACCCAACATGTTTACCGAGCTTGGGCCTATTTTGACACATCTACTTGTTGTCAGAGTGTGATTTAAAAGTAGAGTTGGCAAAATATTGGGATTGGCCAGCCCGACTTGAGTCCATCGGTCTAATGGCAAAAATCGGGTTGGGTCAGATTGACCCGATTTTTTTCACGTTTAAAAAAAACATAACCCCTTCTCAGCCCATGTATAGAATTTGTGTACAAATTTTATCGAGTCGGGCCAATCAAGTTAAGCCAAATAGGCCCGAATTTTAATGAGCCTAGAAAAATCTACCCAGCCTCAGTCCTACCTCAAGTTGGTCAGATCAACCCACGGATCGGGATGCATTTTGTCAGTTATATTTAAAAGTATAAATGAGTGAGATTTAGATGTTAGAGTATGCACAATGGTAATTGCAATTTCATGTTCTTTTTGTGGGACCATATTGCAACATCAACTAGGACTAAACTCTCTCCTATTATTACGAAGTTCAAGTTCATTGTTTAAAATTGGTCCCGTTAAAATATATTGACTATAAATTGATGTTTAATTAGGATTAATATATTAAACTCAAAGCTTGAATTTGCAACTAAGGATCTTTCACAATGACAATAATAAAATTAAAGTTCAAAAACTTGAAGTTGAACTTGA
>JABTTQ020002661.1:0-50000 GCA_016081115.2 Rehmannia glutinosa | reverse complement strand
TCTTGCGGAAGGAGTCTGCCGGAGATTCATGAAGCCGAGGTCGACTGATCTTTGCTTGGAAGGAAGTAGCCAAGTCTCGACTATCTTTGCTAAAGTGGTTTACACTAACAAGAGGTCAAAAGAGGACTACCACAAATTGCTGGACATCGTTGCCAAATGTATATACATCAAATTTGGCAGCTTTGACCAGATGTCTAAAGCTAAGCTGATCGTAATGGCTGCGATCCTTGAAGAAAAGAAGGTGAGTTGGGGCTGAGTTTGTCTACAGCAGACTCTGCCAGAACATTGGGAAAAAATCCTTCAAGGAGGATGGAACGTTAGGAGATTCCCTAGGATACGGCCTGGTGATTGGCCGGCTGATGGAGGTAAAAGGAGTTCCTCTTCGACATGGAAAGGCGTTCCATGTAAACAAGAGGATGTTCAAATCAAACCTATCTGGCGCACAGAAGAGAGCATACGCCAAGAGGGCTGATACGAGTGAGGGGGAATCAACTGACCCTGAAGATACAACTGTCTCCTCTCCTCCAAAGAAAAAGGCTGCCCCTCGCACTTTGCTAAAAAGATCACGCCCCGCATCAAAGAAAAAGAAATCTGCTCCTGCTCCTGCAGCTGAGTCACCTGCCCCCGCAACCGTGTCTCCTGCCCCTGCAGCCGAAGTGGAGAAGGAACCATTAATCCCTTCTCTAGTGATCAAGAAGAAGAGGACTGCCACAACAAGGAAGGCAGCTGCCTCTAAGACATCTGCGATGGCATTTACCTTCAATGAACTAGAGGAAGTGGAGCCAGATATCCCTTTGGTAAAAACAAAGAGAAGAAGAAGACTTTCCAAGCTCTCTGAGCTTGAGAAGACAGCTGAGTCTGTCACTCAGCTGGAGAAGATACCAGAGACTACTGGAGAAGTAGAGTCTCCAAAAGTGATCGATGAAACGGCCAAGTCTGCTGAGGCCGATCAGCAGAGGCAACTCGAAGACCCAGCTGTAGACAGAACAACTGAGGAACAAGAAATGGCTGAGACAACCGAATCACCTATTGACAGGGTTGTTTCTCCACTTGTAATAGAGGCTACTGAGGGTGTCGAGCAGCGAAGTCTGCTACCACTAATCTCTGGAAACGAGGGCCAGCAAGAGAATGATGAAGACGATGTAATCATGTACTCTCCATTGTATCCAGACATCCAAAATCGTCTGCGAGAGTGGAGAAAATGAAAGCTGAGTCTATCCAGAGTACAGTTTGAAAGTCCAGAGTTCATTGCTGAGGAAGAAGAACTCTTCAAGTTTCTTGAGGTGCACACAGTGCTGCAAGCCCTTGACGAGGATAATTGCATCAATATACTGCAGATTCGAAAAGAAAACGAACGGGCTAGAGCAGCTGAGGACGCAGAGGCACGTGAGAAGGCCATCATCTGCCCTCTCACTGGCACCACCGATCATACACACCCTCACCTTGACGTCCTCTCAGAAAGTGATGAGGATCTAGACTCTGTTGCTGCCACAGAAGAATTGCAAATGCAAAGAAGCAATGCAAGAATCCGAATCCTTCATGAGCAAAGAATGATAGAGGGACCAGGAGAGTCCTCCAAATCACAAATGGAGATAGACCCAATGGGAGTGGTGCGAAGATATTGCCACTCGTTGTTCTTTGCCACCACTTCCCAAACTCATTCGTAGGAAGATGTTAAGGAACTCGCAATGAAATCGGGATTGTGGGGACCCAGGTCGAGCCAACCCCTAATGAAGGTGTCTCACCACCGCCCCAACTACTGAATACTCGAGAGGAAAAGCCGGGAGTCCGGACACGAGTGACCCCATTCCAAGTCACTCACCGGTGTGCCACCGGGGGGAAACTCCCTCCACCGCAGCAAGGTTGGAGGATGTTGCGGTGACTCCACAATGCATCTCGGAGGCGAAGTGGAGAAGGAACAACAACAACAACACACAAACAAGTTGTCACCGACGAGGCTCGGGATAGTTGTGACTGTCTCTCTCAATGAAGTGCCAACCGCTCTGCAGGCTAATGACGCCGCTTGATGTAGTCGAGGCACGGGAAGGAATCGCCCGGGAGTTAACACTGGGCGATGAAAGTGCAATCCATGGAGTTGAGACTCAAATGGATGCCACCTCAGAAGACCCCAAGACAGCTGACACTGTCGAAAGGGATGTCCAAGGCCTCGTTGCAATTGAGACTGCAGGAGGTAATGAAGGCCAACGGGAGATTGAGACTTCCCGAGGTAGAGAAACTGAAGCACATAACATCCCTCCTGCTATCATCGATCCATCAGAAAAGGAGATAAGTGCTCTTCACGATTCTCAGGATAATCCTGATGTAACCTTTCTGGGATCGGAAGGAGACGATGAAGCTGAGTCATCCCCGTGGATCGATCCCACGTTCACTCACCGAGGATGTTCCAACCACGAGTAAGTCGACCTCAGTACTCGCCAAACATTCAACTTTGATGATGAGCCACCCATGGAAATCTCATCATCGTCCGATGACGCTTCGATAAGGCCGAGGACCGATCAACTCATTTGGAAAAACCTAAGACCGACGAAGCCGTTGAGACAGTGAGGCTCGCAAGTCGGGTCGACTTCACAACAGACCCCTAGTGAAACAGAGTCCACTGCGCGGCTCCCCAAGCAAAGGGTTCGACTCCACAAGGGACTTCACGAGCACCAATTATCATTGAATAGATTCTAGTTGCCCATGATGATCCTTTCGTAGAATCATTTCCCTTCTCTCTGGAGGTACCTGACCTCCCTGAAGAATCAGCTAAAGATCGTGAGCGCTTCCACAGACCTGATCCTATTATTCCATCAGACACCATTGTTCCAGCTGACTATGACTTTGACGCTGCTTGGCCGTCAGTTGAAATAGAGGTGACAACTGAAGTAAGGGACATGTTCAAAGCCTTATTTGCTGAGATAGAAAAAATGGAAAGGCACCAGGCCTCACTAGACATGAGACTGGATAACAGGGACGCCAACCTTACTGCTGATTTGAGAGGCATAATAGTCAGGATCCGCGAGTGGTGGCAACAGCAGCAAACAATGCGTGTGAAATAAGCTCGATATTTCAGGACATTGTTCAACAAGTTGTTAGTCTGACGGGCTGAGAATGCTGATGCAAAGACAAAATTGCAAGAGCACATTGAACAAATGCGTGAATCTCATACTACAGAGCTAAAACTGCTGCGTGAACATAATAAGAACGAGCTCCTGCGTGTGGAAGAGAATATGGATCGAAAATTCAGTCTCCTCATGGCTGAGATGAAGTTGGTAGCAGCTGAATCCAACGCCACCCGCTCCGAGTTTCGTGCGACTTACTCACTCCGCAAAGATTGATTCGAAGCGTAACTCAACTATCACCGACTAGACTTCTTGCTTGCTAGCTTGTTTCCGGGGTTTCTCTCTCCTTTGATGATGCCAAAAAGGGGAAGAAGAGGAATACCTAAAAGCGAAAGGGATTTGAAGTCGAGAAGGAGGAAGCAAATGTGAAGGAAAGACAAAATGAGGAAGTAATAAGAGAGAAGAAAAGGAAGACTCGTGAGGGGAAGGTTCGAAAGATGTGACCTTGATGATTGCTAAAACCCCCAACAAGGTCTTGTCACACAATGATATTATCAAAGAAACTCCCAATGACTCGCCACTCCAACACTCTGAACTACTATGGTCGAAAAGAGAAAGACATTGAAGCGATGATGAAGGAAGTGGAAGGAAGGATGGATGCCCGAGTTATGGATATTCGAAAAACAACATGGAGGCATTCCAAAGACAGACAGACACCTATGCCATTTTAGATGCCGAACCGAGCCAAGATCGGTTGATGAATTCAAAACGCTCACATCCCGAAGGATACTTCGCAAATATGTCCACGGCTCAAGCCTGGGATTTGTCTTTGGGAAAAGGGTCTCACACTATGTGAAGAAGGCCGACAGCGCGACTACCTAGCGATCACTCTCTCGGTCACTCTGCTAGTCACTCACCGGGAAAAAAGGCCCCAAGATAAATACACGCCCAGGCGCGAGTAAAGAAGCGATGGTGGAGGAAGAGGTTTCAGACTATATCTCTGCCCAAAAACATTGAGTACATAGATCCGAGCAAGAAAGGAGGGATCTATTGGGGATTTGACGAAGTAGCCAACCCGCAAGTGGCTAAGAACAATGTTGAGTATGTGAAGAGAATTGAAGAGGAAAATAAAAGACAAACTCAAATGCTATGGGAGGAAAGACAAGAAAGACCGAGAAGAGATGAAGTCCCGGAAGGCGTATGAGAAAAAGAAGGCAAATTGAAGATGAGAAGAAAAAAAAAGGTCGAGAAGATGACAGAGTCAAGAAGATAAAAGAAGGAGCGTGAAGGAGATGAAGTGTTGTCTTTGTCCACCCTTTTCGTGTATTTTACTATGTAAATACATTTTTATGTAAGTCTTCTGTACATTGAATAAAATTGTTCAATTTCTATACTTATGGAGATATAGAACATCACTGGTTACTTTAAGGTCCATTTAAACTCTGATACATTTTCTTTTGATTCAAGCTCTGATACACTTTGTAAACAACTATGTAAAGAACAAGAATGTTATGATCAATAAAAGATCGATCCTAAGCATACATTCTGTGATTCTACATTTGCCTGTATGTATCTTTGCTGTTTAATTATTGATGTATGTTTTAAGTTTTGGCATCATCAAAAAGGGGAAAATTGTTGGGAAATTATTTTGTAGATTTTGATGAATGCCATGTAAAACTTAGAATAGGAAGTTGGCACCCCATTTTTGTTGCATTGTAATAGATAGAAATTTGATCGAGTGAGTTAAGTCGATTATGCCCGAACATGCAAGAAGACAACCGGAGACTAGAAGGAAGACTCTGTGTGAGGCGGTGAGTATGGCAAAGAAGAGAAGATAGGAACTCGATCAAGGTGCGGTGAGTGAAGTATCGATCAAGTCAACTCAAGATAGCCAAGTCTCAAGTTGAAGTGACAAGAAGAGTCATCCAATGATTGGAAGGCGACTCAAGTCATCCGGGGAAGTCAAGGAAATGCGATCAAGACGAGATAATCGAAAGAGATCCGTTGCCGTAAATCAAGAGAATTACTTAAACAAGTAATACTTCCATACTACCTTTCTTGAAGTGCTTTCGATCCCCGAAGCGTGCAAGAGGAATAAACCAATGGGAAGATCACTTTGCACGATGTCGAACACCGAAAAGTCAAGAATCATTCATACGAGGAAATGGCAATTCCAAGAACTGCAACAAGACAAGCCAACGACCACAAGTGACTTTCAAAAATAAGCCTATCTCTTCAACGGGCAGATTTTTGAAAGATCACAATAAAAGGCTGAGGAATTTATTTGAGAACGGGTCACCTTGATTACCTGAATCACGAACATTCAAGAAAACATTTTGAATCAGAATCAAAAGTATTCTCAAGTCATTCAAGACTAATCCTCAAGCCTATACTACGAAGGAAATCAATTCAACACTCACCTGTGAAGGAAAGACAACTTCTATCAGTTGAAGAGGAACCATTTGAAGAATCAAGGGGTCTACATTCCACGAAGGATTGTAGAAAGGTTCAAGGTCGAACCAGGTCTCAAGTTTTTGGAGGGCTTCGTGATCAAATCCAAGAAGCTTGAGTAAGTGGGCTGTAGTAGCAAGCGCAAATGCCCTGTGAAGAAGAAGCTCGAGTCGTCGCACGAGAAGCCGCTATGTGACCAAGGCATCTCCGGCATCGAGTCCCAAAGGATCAAGTCACCGTTTGTGTGATCAAGACTTGTATCCGGATCGTTAACCACTCGTATATTGATCAATACTTAGTTGATTCCAAGAGAGGAGTAGAAGAATTACCCCATCTTCGAACCTCTATAAAAACTTATTGTGTCATTTACATTTCAAAGACTTTAATTTCTCGCATCTTATTTTTATATCTGTTTGATAAATTTGCTATCCAATTGATAATCAACTCGAGTGCTAAAACCAAGTATTAGAACAAACTTAACCAAATTCAAGGGTGTTAAGTCTTCCGTTGAAAACAAATCACAATGAAAGTTAAGTCTTTAGTCAAAACAAATGAGTTATTCTATCAACAAAAACGATCAGTCCGCTGAGTGACTAACTCTGTTTGATTAACTAACTTAGTTGTCCATCAAGGACATAGCTGTGAAGTATTAACTCTGAATATTTAAAAGGACTAATTTGAAAAGTTGGTAAGGTTTATTCAACCCCCCTTCTAAACCTTACACTCACACCCCTTGGGACCTACAAGGTATGTTCTCCAAAAGCTCCAAACCACCCATATAACCAGAGGATTTGAAACAATTATCATAAAAATCAGTAACAACTTTCCCCAAACTAGCTTCAGTATCACACACAGGGTTGTCCTTCAAATCCAATCTAGAAATGCAATTCAGCTTTCTTCTCTGAGAAACAAAAGCATGGAAGAACTTACTATTTTTATCTCCTTCTTTGAGCCAAAGAACCCTGGATTTCTCATTGCCCTTGTCACATCGAATCAGTGGAGCCTCCATCAATTAGATATAAATAACGTGTTTCTCCATAGGACTTTAAATGAGAAAGTCTACATGGAGCCTCCTGAAGGTTATACTGGGGCTCAACTTGGGTAAGTTTGTTTACTCAAGAAGAGTTTATATGGGCTTAAACAAGCCTCACGGGAGTGGAACACTGTTTTCTATAGCAGTCTTATTTCCTATGGTTTTAGACAGTCATGCCATGACCATTGCTTGTTCATTAAGGGTCATGAGGATTCTTTTCTTGCATTATTATTCTACGTGGATGATGTTCTCATCACGAGCTCTAGTGAGACAGCTATATCCCATCTTAAACATCACCTTGACAATCTTTTTACCAATAAGGATCTTGGCAACGCCAAGTACTTTCTGGGAGTGGAAATTGCTAGGAGTACACATGGTACTTATCTTTGTCAATGCAAGTACATATTGGACATTTTGAAAGATGCCAAGGTTACAGAATGAAAGTTGCTTCCACCCCCTTACCTCAAGGTATTAAGCTTATGAACAACCTTGGGAATCCCCTGTCTAATCCTGAGCAGTTTAGACGTTCTGTTGGTCGTCTTCTTTATCTCAATTTGACACGCCCTGACATTACCTTTGCCACTCAATAGTTGAGTCAATTTGTTAGCAACCCGCACACATCACACTGGGATGTTGCCCTCCATGTCCTTCGATATCTTAAAGGTTGCCCATCCCTTAGAATCTATTTTGGACTGCACTGCTTCTTGCCATTTCTTTGAGTCAATGTCTGACATCGCTTCTCCATAGATTCTTGGATCATTATGTAAAAGGAGTCACTCTTCTTTGTTTTCTAACAAAAGGTTCAGCCTCTCAGGCGCCCTTGAAATCACTATGAATTTTCGAAGAGGTTGTGCTTTAGATGGTCCAGCTTCAACTGGGGTGTTATCTGCGGCAACATCTGGGAATTCTGTGGTTCTTGAATTTCTTCAAGTTCTACTACTCCACCATTCCTTTTAGAAAGAAATTCATCTTCAAGAAAAGTAGCATTCCTCGAAACAAACACTTTTTATTCCGAAGGATCGTGGAAATAATACCCTATAGATTTTATTGGATATCCCACAAATTTGCATAAGATAAATCTCATATCTAACTTATCTCCCACTTGCTGCTTCACATAAGCATCACACCCCATACTTTAATGTAATTGTAGGAGGATGCTTTACCACACCATATCTCATATGGTGTATTGGACACGACTTTAGATGGCACTTTATTCAATAGTTATGCCGCCATCTCTAAGGCGTAGCCCCAGAATAAAAGAGGTAAGGTAGTGAAGCTCATCATCGACCGAACCATGTCTAACAAAGTTTGGTTCCTATGCTCGGAAACTCCATTGAGTTGTGGAGTAGCAGGAGAAGTCAACTGTGAAAGAATCTCATTCTAGTTTAAATAATCAAGAAACTCAGTGTTCAAGTATTCGCCTCCTCGATCCCATCGAAGAGTCTTAATACTATGACCAGATTGTTTCTCCACCTCGCATCTGAATTCTTTGAACTTTTCAAAAGCTTCAGATTTGAACCTCATAAGGTATACATAACCATACCTAGAATAATCGTCATTAAAATTTATGAAGTAGTGATAGTTCCCTCGTGCACTAACACTTAGTGGTCCACAAACATCTGTATGGATCAAATCCAACAAATTTTTTACTCACTCCACTTGTCCAACAAATGTTGATTTGGTCATTTTTAAGACATGTTTCATATGTTGGCAATTTTTGCTCTCCCCTAAGGTTGAGTTTTTCTGTCAGCTTGTGTATCATCTTCTCAGAGATATGACATAATCTAGCATGCCAAAGAGTGAAAGAACTATGATTATCTAATTTTGTTTTATTTTGTTGAACTGTAAGTATGGGATTATAGGGAGCAATAGTGTACAAATAATTTGTCAAATAACCGGAATATATAAATGCAGAATCTTTGAAAATGGAACAACTTCCATTCTCAATAACAAATTTCAAACCTTCCCTGTGCAAAAAAGGAACAAAGATAATGTTTCTGATAATATCCGTAACATAAAGACAATTGTTCAAACACAAATTAAAATCATTCTCTAAAGCTAGATAAGTCCCTATAGCTAATGCAACAACTTTGCTCCATTCCCCATTCTAAGTACTGTCTCCTTTTTATCAAGCTTCCTGTTTCTTGTCATTATCTGCAAACCATTGCAAATGTGTGAGCCACAACTGATATCCAATACCCAAGAAGCATCATTAAAAGATAAGTTAACTTCAACAAAATATATAGCTAAACGTTTTAGGCTCGCAAGGTACTCCTTGTAGTTCCTCTTCCAGTGCACCATTTTCCCGCAGTTATGGCATTTGTCATTGGCTTGAGAATTAACCTTTTTCTTGCCATTGTTCTTTGCCTTCTTGTTAGGCTTGGAGGAACGCTTTCCTCTCCACTTCCTTTTCTTAGACTTTGCATCCTTTGATCCGGAAGTGGATCCAACAAGCATGATAGGCTTATCCTTTTTGATAGTGGATTCGGCCGTCTTTAACATATTCACCAATTCAAGGAGACTAGTCTCCAATGTCAACTAAGAGAGACATAGATTGCAGCAAAAGGTCCACATAGAGATCATTATCCATGACGACTCCATGGGACGAGAGCCTATCAATGAGAGCTATCATCTTCGGCCCATGGTCTTGGACTGAAGAGCCCTCAGTCATTTGACATCTAAAAAGATCTTTTGATACCCGATATCTCATTTGCCTGGTTCTCTCACCATACAACTCTTGTAGACAAATGAGGATCTCAGCAGCATGATCTAAACCCTCATTCTGCCTCTGCAACTCATTCTACATCGATGCCAACATATAGCACTGAGCCCGGAAATTGTCATCTGTATGATGAAGATATTTTCCATGGGCATCTGATGTCTTATCCTCAGGAGGTGGAGGAGGCACTTTGTCAAGTACATAAGCCCTCTTCTCAGACTGAAGGACAATTATTAGGTTTCTCAACCAATCGACAAAATTTGGGCCAGTTAATTTATTTTGCACCCACAAGTATGGATGTAAATGGATTTTTAACCATTTTAGTAGAGATATCTACAAAAATAAACGAAGCAGAAAATGAGTAAACTATGGAAAATATATTCATTCATAAATGTCTCCCACTATTTTATTCAAATTTTATTAACCCAATAATAAATTTTGGAAAATCTAATAATTTTTTTTTAATGGGCTTGAAGCCCAACAGAAATATTTCACACCCCAATTTTATGAGCCCATGATATATTTCCGTTGGTAGTCAACTCTTTCACAATTGTATCATTTATACAATCCTCAAGATTATTCTGCCTCACATTTCCCATATACCCCAATTTTATGAGCCTATATGGTACTAAGCGTCAAACATAACCCATCAAACCTTTGTGTGGATGGAGCATCAAGATGTCCCACGACTCGTGGCCAACATAAAGACGAGTCCATCTCACGAACATCTCAATGCTTGGTAGGGATCACAGCTTTCCAGCCTCAAGGCCACTCCACGACTTATGGCCAGTGACCAAGTGTGGTAGCATCGTCATGTCATCTAACTTTGATGGAAGACATGGAATGATATATCTAACCTAACTTATCCATTTTGTTTTATATGGAATTAATTAAAATTAAATTCCTTATTAAGTTTCAAAACTTGAGGTTTTCTTTTCTAGACCTCATCAACCTAATTATTAGGTGAGTTTTTATTTAACGCAATTCATCACATGAGCGCAAGCAAAAAGCATTAAATAAATATAACATGCATCCTATGCAAAAAGCGGTGGGATGGTCATGGCCAGCTTATGCGACCCATTTGAGCAAAAAATGGGTATGTGGTTTGCGCCGCCGCACAGGGCCCCCCTCCGGCGAAGGCCCCTGCCCCGAAATTTTTTTAAAAAAAAATTAATGTCTTAGGATATGAATATCTAGATTAAAGACTAAAAAGTAGTATAAGAAATCCATGATAGCCTAGTGGTTTGCGCTCTCCTCCAACCTGTTTAAGTCAAGTGTTCGACTCTGCTCTGCAACAATTCTTCTATTTTTTTTTTGTTTTTCAAATTTCAGGCTAAAAAAAGAGCTTGCCCCAAATTGTGGCCCAAAGCAAATATTTTTTTTTTGTACGAATACTTTATTTTTAGTTCTCCTATTTTCCCATTAATTTAATGTATCAATATCTATTCTATTTTGCATAAAGGGATTCAATATATTTCCAGTGTCTATTTTATTCTACTTAGAGTTTCATTATTTTCTTAATATCCATTTTATTTTACATAAAATTCTTTTATTGGTAAAGTAGAACATATGTAATGGAGGACTTGCATTTAATACTTTACACTAAATTGTGTTTTTTTTCAATAAAAAATTACAAATACCTCCTACTCGAAAATATCAATTGGGCATGAAAATCGTAAGAAAAGAAGACAAGTGTAGGACTTCATTGAGTTTCAAATAGGGGCATTAAATGTCTCTTTTGTAGCACAATTTTATGAAATTGAAAACATTGAAATTGAAATATATTTTTTCATTATTTTATGTTTCAATCAATGAAATTTTTTTCGTAACAAAGGTTAATTAGATATATTTTTTTTATATGAGTCAAAAGGGCCCCATTTTTTTTTTCGTACCGGACCATTTAAAACATAGGAACGACCCTGCATACATGCATGGACTTTGAGTCTCATATTCTATTACATTTGTAAAAATCTACCCACACAAGCGTGGGCCTTTAGCATCGAACATCCTCCAGTTACAATAAATGGAGAACCTCACCACCTAGTTATTCTCAATGTGAAAATTTAAAGAAATTATAAAAATAGAATAAGAGGCTCGCATGCCCCAAAAATCCAAAGAAATAAAACACATTCAATCACATTGGTCATAGACTCATGATCATCCTTAAATAAATTATGCTAAAACATCCATCACATGAATTTAAAGTATTTAAATTTACCAATTTTGTGTTTTAATTTAATTTTAGGATAAATCCTTCTTTAATATTCATAAAAACTAATTTCTTAATTTCAAAATTAACTTTTTAATTTTGAAAATTAAATATTTAAAGAACGGAGAAAGAAAGAAAAAAGAAATAAAATAACGATGCAAGTTACAAGCGGATTGAATGAGAACACTTTTTCTCACAGTAAAATTTCTTCCAACTAAAATTCCATCTTCGTGATTGATCAAAACAAGAAAAAGTATAGTACCAATGAACAGTGGAAGTCCATTGAAATTGGAAATCCAAAAGTAATTGTCTCACATCAGAGACTGTTTACACATGGAAATTTTTATAAGAAAATATGTTTCATCTTCCATTAAACAGGATAGGCAATTGCTTCCGGAAAGAAAGAATTACTACTTCAACCTATTTTTTCTTTTCTTTTTCAACAATTTATCCCAACAATTAGATCAAATAAAACACTTTTATCACACACAAAGTTACTATAAAAATATATATTAATAATTATAACATGATTATCATATAAACATTAAACGAATCAAAATCTGATAATGATAATGCAAACCGTTGTTCTGATACCACTGTTGGGTTTGCTATACCACACGGAATTCCCACATCGGAAATTTAAATTTTTTAATCTAATTAAAACAAGTGCATACATCATAATAAATACTAACACTGTAAGTTCACGTAGGGGTTGTAATGATCAGCATTTTCGTTATCATGCGAGTAAAACAAATTTTGATTCGTAAGTGATAAAAGGAAATTACCCTCGTTGAGCCTTCTCCTTTTAGTGAAGATTGAGAGGGAATCAATTCCCGGTTATGTGGCAATCACCAAAACTCCGTATGCTCGCCAATAGGGATTCAGACGTCTCCTCTCTAATCGAGTCCATCTTTTGATTGTAGACACCAAAATAAATTTTTCGCTAGAATTAATTCCCCTATTCAAAATAATAATTGGAATAGAACTTTTAATCTCACTATCAACAAGTGATATAGATTAATTATAGTAGAATAATAACTATCAGTTAATTATTATCTACAAATAAGGAATTACAGATACTTAAAAGAAAGAATTTTAGAAACCAAGAACTATTTTATTTCTTTCTCCTAAAAGTTGAAAACACGCGGCCACTTTCTCTGTTTTAAAATAATGTTGCAACTGATCTCATCAATCAACAATTAAGCTGCCATCAATGTTTATATATTAATATCATGTTTAATTATATAATAAAAGAGTAAAACTACCCACTTAATGGTTTGATGGGTTGGACCACTACAATAGTAGTCTTATGGCGAAATTGAAACTGTCGTGTTTGTTCTCATTCTCTCTTAAGTGTGTCTGTGTGTGTATATATATATACACACACACATTAGATGATTCATTATATATATGTATATATATATATATATGAGACAGTGGATATTTATTATAATCGTTGGATTGATATATTAAATGATTCAGATTAATCCCATTATTTTAGGCAATCAGTTAATGCAGGAGTTCAAATTGGTAATTTATATTATTTTCATATTTTTAATTAAGGGCAAATACGTCTTTTATATTTGAGTATAGAAGGTAAGTTTTATTTACCTTTTTCGGTTCCTATGTTTAAGGGGGAGTTATATCCTTTCAAAATACACGTCTCTTCGGATTTCACCAGTAGAAGGTAAGTTTTGTTTTATCTTTTTCAGTTCCTATGTTTAAGAGGGAGTTATATCCTTTCAAAATACACGTGTTTTATAATTTTGAATTGTATGATATAGTTAAATTTACTGTATAGATTTAACCTTTATCTATATATTTATGTCATTTTTGTTGTATAATTAGTTTGGAATGGTATGATATAGTTAAATTTACTGTATAGATATAACATTATCTGTATATTTATATCATTTTTGTTGTATAATTAGTTTCGAATTATATGTTATATTTAAATTTATTGTATAAATATAACCTTTATCTGTATATTTATGTCAGTTTTGTTGTATAATTAGTTTCGAATTGTATGATATAGTTAAATTTATATACTGTATAGATATAACCTTTATATGTATATTTATATCATTTTTGTTGAATAATTAGTTTTATGGAGCAGTGGCAAAATTATTGTATAGATATACTTTTTTTATGCATAATTCGAATCGCATGATTAAGTTAAATTTATTGTATATATATACTTCTTTTTGTGTATTTTTTGTGACATGATTGATTTCTAAAGCAGTGTTGTGTAATCAATATAACAACTAATCAGACATCATTAAAAAAAAATACTTAGGCCTCATTCAAGAAGAAAAAAATATATAGTATTATGAACTAGTTGTCCCAATAATAAAAAAAATGAATAGTCTTTTGATCATGATTTGGATTTTTTCGGGGCATGTTTGGCTATTATGGATTGTTACTTCTCCATCACATCGTCGTTTTAACTTGGTGGTTGCCTTGACAACTTTCTCCTTTTGACTCTGGATTCGGCTTTTCACACGACTCTCACCCACTCCCTTTTAACATGATTCGGCTATTCATTTGGTAAGATGAACGTTGTTACCTGATACAACAAACAAATAATATGTATACAGTTATTTTAACATAAGTATACAACATATATTATAAAAAAATATCAAAAGAAAGGCTGTCATTTTACGTGTTCATTGATACAGTTTGCATTTATATTGATACATCAAACAAATAGTATGTATACAGTTGTTTTAACATAAGTATACAACGTATATTATAAAACAATATCAACAGGAGGGCTGTCATTTTTCGTGGTCATTGATACGGTTAGCATTTATATTGATACTAAATAAATCATTTACATATGCAGTAATCATTTTTATGGTCAGATAATTCGAGCGTTGCAAGAATTACGAAGAATACAAAATACAGTTACAATATATAGGATATATACACTATATATACACGAATTTGAAATTATACATACATTGCGAACAAGTTTCAGTATCTTAAAAAAATATAGATGTATACCCCAACGATTCTATAGTAATTAAATTATGGAGCATTTTTTTTTCCAATCTAGTCATAACTTTTATTTGCTTAACGAATTTTGTCTATGATAAACAGTCAAATTAATCAGTTTTTTATAGTTGTATTAATGTTTGAAGAGATTAATAGGAAAAACAAAAAATATGGTAATTAGTAATGGGAATACCTTGCTCGTCAAATTGTTGAAGGAATTCATCACTTTCAGCATCGATCGTGTTGTTTTCCATTGTAGAATGGCCTGGATTGGGATTCATGTGTTTTGCGTATTTTGTTTTGTGATTCTGAAATTTTTGCAAGCTTTGAAAATTGATGGAGGTTTTTTTAAACATTGAGGGAGATATACAATTGATAATTGACCAATTTGTTACAAATCTTCTCCCATGATTTTGTTGCTTATGTGAGTAATCAAATCCCTATTTTGTAGGAAACATTTATGGCAGTTTTGATATCTTATATATTGTCTGTTTTACCCTTATAATTATCAATTTAAGTCATTAATTTATTTTTTTAGTCATTAAATCTACAACATCAATCAAAAATATTCAGTGGCTTATTTCAAAGTTCAACTAATTAATCAAATTAATTCTCAGAACCCAAATTAATCAATCCAATTGATTAATTACTTTACTATATTCCTTTTGTTGGGCCTTCTAATCAAATTAAATTTAATCAGATAATCAAATTACTTAATTAAATATTTAATTCAACAATACAACTAAATTAAAACCCTAATTAATCAATCTATATTAATTAATTGCATTCAACTATTGAATTTATCAGTTTAGAAATGTCAACAACCAAAATTATGTGTGACCTTTTTAGGTTCATGACTAACACTAGCAGGAGGTTTACAACTTTTGTAACTTTCGAATAATTTATTTTACTAATTAATCATTTTAATTAATATACTTGAAATTAACTTTTTAATTTCAAGAACCTACAAATCATGGTAACTTCTAGCAAGTAGCATGATTACCTAGTATTAGATGAAATAGCGAGTAAACCTATTTCAATTGCAATTGCAATTGCATACATGTACAATCATTTCGACAACTAATTTCCCGATTAAATCTTGGCATGAATTTATCGAAACCCAATTGATTCAATAATTGTGAATCCATTTCGAGTCCTAGTGATTCTTTTATGAATCAAATTTATCGTGCCTTGGCCAAAGTTTTTGAATCACAAACTATGAAAACACATGAAATTCCCTTATCAAAAGACATATGTTGAATTCTATGTTGGCCACAGACAAGTCTCCATGCACATCAGTGCAATACCCAAAATACCCCTTTGTGATTGTCAAGCAATGAAAATATAAATCAACGTATTGCAGGATAGACACAAGGTTACTGTCGTGCCTCAAGTACGAGGATTAATCATGTAATATTGCAATATGAAAATTCTTATTCGACAAACAAAGTTTCCATATAAGAATTTCTATTGGGCTATGTTCAGTGAACTTGTTCGCCAACAAGCGCATGCAAATATGCATTTGCATCTCAACGCTAATATTAATGGAATGTAACAATCTCGTCTCGCGAGCATGCATCATATACACAAATCTTACAGGGTTATTCAATGTCCTATCTTGAAAAACTTATTGACTTGGAACTATTTTAAGATCAAAGCCTTAGAGGCATGTTCTATTATCGCCATCAAATGCGCAACCATGCCCCATAGCTTAAAATGATCTAAGGACATTATCATATGAGCAATTAAATAATAAATACAAAACATAAGATAAAGAAAATTGCATATGCATATTAATATAATTTCCAATAAAACTGTTTTTACAAGTAGGGTAAAATCCAATTCTAATTGGAGTGCAGGCCAGAGCCAGTCCTAAGTTTCGAGGGGCCTGGAGCGAATAAAAAAATAGGGCTCTTGCGTTTACAAAAAAAATTAAAAATAATAAAATCAACAGTACACATATAATTTCATTGATTTAACATTAAAAAATAAGATATATAATAACAAAAATACAATACTCAACCTTTAACATTTCGGCTTTATTAAAATAAACTACGAAAAAAATTATTCAATATAATTTACCATAGAGAAAAGACAAAAAAAAACTAATAAATTAGCTATGAAAAATTGATCTTCTTGCATTTTTAAATTCTTCAATTCTATTTTTTGGTTTTGCAAAAGGAGAAAAAAATGCAAAATATGAAGGAAGGAATGAGGATTTAAAGGCGGGCGAGTCTTTCAATTCTTCAATTATGTTTTTTGGTTTTGCAAAAGAATAATGTATAGTTAGATAAAAAAAAAAGTTAGATAGATAGATAGGCGGGAAAAAAATAAGGGTGGCGCTATTCACACCCCCAAAATGATTATTACACCCACCTTCATATAATTGCAAAAATGTCATTCACTTAAAAGACTATATTGCCCTTACTTAAAGAAGTTCTAAATACACCCACATCATTCACCCACATTCTTCTTCTTCTTGAAGAAAGTAGAATTTTTTTGTATAAACCCTAGATTTTTCCAACACCCAAATTCTCGAAGATATGAACAATAAAGTATTTGTATCCCCAAATAATCAATGTATATTCTTAGTTTATAGCATAAAATATGTTATTTCTCAAATTTCCAGGGTGAAAAATACTGTGGCATAGTAACAGTGCGACACTTAGCACGATCACGCACTATTATAAAAATTCCATTGTGCCATCGTGCCACATGTATTGTGCCATGCAGCATGATGGCAATAATATCATCATCCATCGTGCCATGTGGCATGATGGCGAAAATGCCATCGTGCCATCGTGCCATGTGGCATAATGGCAGAAAATCCATCGTGCCATCGTGTCACCTAGGATTTTTTATGAAAGGGTAAAATTGGAAAAAGGGGGGGTGTATTTAACAATTATGTCATATTTTAAAAAATGAGAGGTGTTGTATTTAGAAGGTGGTGTGTTTAGAGGAAAAGAGAGTGTCAATAGCGCCACCCAAAAAATAATTACATAAAATGGCAAAAAAGAAAACCTTCACATATGTTTTTTTTCCAAAAAGAAAAAATATAGTTACATAAAAAAACAAAAAAGAAAACCAAATAATTAGATAGAAAAGCAAAAAACAAAAAAAAACTGATATTTGCTAGTATAAGAATTTGTACTGATGACTATGAGGAACATAATAAGCATCACAATCACTGTGCCAAGTCACTCACTTATTCACCATCTAAACTTTTGATTAATATATTAACGAGACATAAAAAACATGGATTAAATTAAAAATCAGCAAATGTTCCAATTGAGACCATACATCTAAGTTTCTTATAAACAAAATTAATACAACTGAATAAAACTTCCATTTTTCATCATGGATATGACTCAAACACAAGTATATCCATATCTAAACTTATATTCAACTTCAAAATCAAGTTAGCACAACCAATGGCATAGCCAGAAAAAAAGACGGGGATGGACCGATACACAAAATTGGAATGGACCAGATAAAAAATTAAACGAAAAACCATATAAAAATTAAATCATTTTTTTTAGAATTTGTTTTTACATAGTATGGCACAATGACCATCTAAATTACAACATTCATATTTTAAAGTGACACTGAGTTTTAAAATCTTTTAATTAATGGTGAACCCTTAAATTAGCACTAGGAAAAAATTCCAGTTACCGACATAAATAATTTTGTCACTATATTTTATAGTTACCCATATAATACCTACACAATAAAAAATATTATTTTCCCCAAATTATATTGACAAGTTACCGATAGATTACCAATAATTTTTGAATTTACCGACATAAATACTATAAGTATTTACCAACAATTTTAGATTTTATAGGTAAATATCTACCTATTATAATTTTACCTATAATTTACAGTTATATTAATACTTACCTGTAGACCACGAGCTTGTAGCTCAAGTGGTATCGCTCACCTTTCTAAGATTGTCGACCGAGGTTCGAACCCGATATCTTTCAGTTTTTTTAAAATTTATCCCCTCCCTTCGACCAGTACTCCCAACTTATTAAAAAAATACTTACCTATAACTTTTTTTGTCGGTAACTGAACTTTTCTTATAATGTAGTGATACATTTTTTTTAGATAGATCCAATATAATATAAAAAATAAATAAAAAAGAAACGATGTTCACAAAGCCCAACAACTAGCTCAAAAGCGAGGAAAGACTTGAATTTAAGTTTATATTGTGATCAATTAATCAACTTAGGGTTGGTGAGTATATTATTAGGTGGGGTGTAATTGAATTGTGAGCATACAAATAGTCTTGAGTATATCTCAAAATCTCAACATATGGATTTCATAGACTGCAATAAAAATCAGTGGACCCTTACGTTGATATTTCTGGTCTGGACCCAGAAATAATACTGCTTGAGTACACAATTTTTCACTAGGAAATGCCCACGGATTATTTATTGCAAACCACCATTGTGTTTTTTATTTAAATTTTTTTAAAGTTAAGAGTCGTGTGTTTAGATGTTATCAGGACTTTTTTAGTTCGTTGGAATTTTCGTAAAAAAGTGGCAAGTAAGAGTGACTCTCTTGTAGGACTGTCTTACGGATCCTAGCGTCCAACTCGCGCCCCAACCCAACCTGCACCCGCGCCCGTGCCCTAGCCCCAGCCCAATTGTTATTATTAAAAAAAAAAAACCACTTCAGCGCTCCACAGGGGAAATGAACCCGCGCGCTTGATAGACACAAAGTGGTATTCTACCACTACACCACTAATACTTCTTGTACAATTTCAGTACAACAATGTATATAAACTCATTCATAAATACGTCTGATAATTAAAGAAAAAATTAAAAACGCCTCTAATTGCAAAGGCTAAGAATCGAACCCAAGTCTATTAAAAAAATATTATACATTATCTCAATAAATGGATACTTATAAAAGTGTTACTTTAACTACATCATATTTATTTTTTATTTTTCCTCTTTTTTTGTTCCTAATTTGTAACTGTATTAAGAAATCTGATACTTTATCTCAACAAACGGATACTTTTACTTATAAAAGTATTACTTTAATTATATCATATTTATTTTTTATTTTTCCTTCTTTCTTTCATTTCTAATTTGTGACTATATTAAAAAAACATGATACTTTATCTCAAAAAATAGGTACTTTAACGTATAAACATGTTACTTTAACTCTGTTGTATATATATTTATTGTAATATATTCATAATTTGTGACTATATTAAAAAATATGTTATTTATCTCAAAATAATCAATACATTCTTCTTGTATGTATCCTTTTGCAACTAGACGAGCTTTGTATCTTTCTATAGAGCCATTGGACTTGTATTTAACTTTATATACCCACTTACAACCAATACAGTGCTTGTTAGGAGGAAGATTGGTTAAAATCGAAGTGTTGTTCTTTTCTAAAGCAGAGATTTCTGTTTGCATAGCCATCTGCCACTCTGGAGATTTTCTAGCTTGTGAGTAAGTTTTAGGCTCTGAGTGGCTAATTTGTGCTGTAAATACTTTGTGAGATGTAGACAGTTGAGAAGTAGAAACAAAACCAGATATGCAATAAGGTTTACCTGAGGAGACAGTTTGGGCTGTAGGTCCTTTAGATATTGAAGGTGGAAGTTTGTAATCATATACCTATAAATATTGTGGAGTGAGTCTTTGCCTTTGTGACCTTCTTATAGGAGATGTAGAATCAACTTGCTGAGACTCTTGCTGAGATTCTTGCTGAGAATCTTGCTGAGAAACCTGTTGATATGCTTGTTGAGGATCCTGTTGATATGCTTGCTGAGAATTTTCAGGAACCTGTGTATCGAGAATAGGCTCACAGATAGTAACATGAATATGAACATTTTCTATGTTAGTTATAGGCGCAGATTGAGAATCATAAGTATTAAAATCCAGCTGTGGAAAAACATGAGAAGTGGAAACTTTTCTTCAGA
Source organism: Rehmannia glutinosa (assembly GCA_016081115.2). Classification (NCBI taxonomy): domain Eukaryota; kingdom Viridiplantae; phylum Streptophyta; class Magnoliopsida; order Lamiales; family Orobanchaceae; genus Rehmannia; species Rehmannia glutinosa. Next base: position 29,591 of record JABTTQ020002661.1, on the reverse strand, counting down.
AAAATTATGAGCAAAAGGAAATATATTTTCAACAAATTGAACATGTCTTGAAATAATAATTTGCTTAGTCTCAATATTATAAAGTTTGTAACCTTTAGTGCCCAAAGAGTATCTAATAAAAACACATTTCACTGCCCTTGGATCAAATTTGGTTCTTTGTCTTAATAGAGTTGATGCATAAGCAAGACAACCAAAAACTTTTAAGTGATCATAGTCAGGAATTTTGTTAAAAAGCATTTCAAAAGGGCTTTCGTTTTGAAGCAGAGGAGTAGGGCGTCTATTTATAATATGAGTGACTGTGAGAATGCATTCATCCCAAAAGGAAATAGGAACCTTTGCTTGAAACATCAAGGCTCTTGCAACTTGAAGTAAGTGTTGATGTTTTCTCTCAACCAAGCCATTTTGTTGAGGAGTTTCTACATAACTAGTTTAATGGAGAATACCACTGGAGCTGTAAAATTGAGGCATCAAAAATTCTGTTCCATTATCAGATCTTATGATCTTAATTTTCTTATCAAAATGAGTGTTAACCATTTTGTAAAAAAGATTCTAAATGAGAAGCAGTATAAGATTTGTGCTTGAGTAATTTTATCCAAGTACACCTAGAAAAATCATCAACAATAGTAAGAAAATACTTGTATCCATTATGCGAAACAGCAGAATAGGGACCCCATATGTCACAATGTACTAAATCAAATGGAGCAACATATACAATATTGCTGTTAACAAATGGTAATTTCTTTTGTGTTGCTAGATGACATACATCACAAGAAACAAATTTTGAACAAGGAGGAACAAAATTTGATAGCAGAGATAAGCTTTTATTTGAAGTATGGCCTAATCTAAGGTGCCAAAGATAAGATTTCTCAGAAGTAGTTAGAGCAGCAGAGGGAAATTTGAGCATATATAGACCATCTTTTAAATCAGCTGAACCAATCAACTTCTTGGTTTGTAAGTCCTGCAAGAGACATTGTGAGGAAAGGAAATGGAATGCGAATCTTGATGATTTGGTTAACTGAGAGACATATATGAGATTATATTCAAAAGAAGGTACACATAAGGCATTATGTAAAATTAAGTTTTTTGATATTTGAACTTGTCCTATATGTGTGGCTATGGAAGTGTTGCCATTAGGTAGATGAATAGGAATATGAGTTTGTTTTGGAGGACTAGTATATAGAGAGGAATCAGAAATCATGTGATCAGTAGCCCCAATATCAATGATCCATTTGTGGGCTGATACTTGGGATTTTGCAGAAATCACATTACCTTGAGCACCTGATATGGTGGTTGCTGCAGAATGAGGAGTATCATGAAAAGGATTGACATTTGAATTGACTTGTTGAGCTTTAGAAAATGCAAGGAATTGCTCAACTAGTGCAGGAGAAAAAACTGAGTCATCTGCAGCTGGTGTAGTCTCATTTTCTGAAGCACTCATGGCATAGTTTGCTGTAGAAAATTCTTTTGCAGTTCTAGAGCCTTTCCAACTAGGTGGATAGCCAATAATCTGGAAACACTTATCAACAGTATGCCCCGTGAAACCACAATGCGAGCGTCTTGACTTTTTCTTGTCCTTAGGAGGAAGAAACCTGGACTGTGCAGGCTTATGTGCCTGCATAGCAATGGATTCAAGAGAACTGGCAGAAACCTGGACTGTGCAGGCTTATGTGCCTGCATAGCAATGGATTCAAGAGAACTGGCAGACATATTAGAGTTATTTAATTCTCTTTGAGATTCTTCTTGAAGAAGAAGCGAGTAGACTTTAGCCAATGAAGGCAATGGAGATTATAATCACAGAATCAGATTGTTGTGTTTGAGCCATGGCAGAGGAAACATTGCAGGTGCATAGACCACAAGAACATTTTGTAAGAGGCCTAAAACTAACATACTCATCCCATAAATCCTTAAAGTGATTATAATAAGCTGTAACAGAGGAATGGCCTTGAGAAACTGAACTCAGTGATTTTTTCAAATGAAAGACTCTTGGACCATCACTTCTAACATACCTGATTTTCAACTCTTCCCACACTTCAAAGGCTGAGTTGAAATATAAGAGACTTTGGCGAATATCCTTTGCAATGGAGTTCAAGATCCATGATAGGACTAGATCATTTGCTCTTTGCTAGGAAGAATATAAAGGACCAGTTGGGAAAGGAGATGGTAAGGAACCATCAATGAATCTTGTCTTGTTTTTCACATTTAGTGCCATCATAAATGCTCGGCTCCAGGAGATATAGTTTTCTCCATTAAAAGGTTCATATACTATGATTGCACCCGGATTATCACTAGGGTGAAGGAAATATGGTGAATTAAAATCATCCATGAGAACATAATTTGAGTGTATTGATTTCTTGATGAAATGAAGAACTGTAAATGTCAAGAACCAGTATAAGATTCAAGAATGGATAGAATATGTGATTCAGTAGATGAATCAATGAAAAGTTGATTCAATAGATGAATCAAGGAGGATCTGATTCAACAGATGAATCAAACTTTGCTGCGGATTTGAAGAAAAACTGCTGATACCATGTGAAAACTCATAGAATTTTATAAAAGATCATGTTGAATGTATATTCAGAATCTGTAGAAAATGAAAAATGAGTACAATGGAGAGAGTATTCAGTTCTTATACAATCAAGCTCCTAATCTAAACCATTGGATCTTTGTCATTAATCTGATCCATAAGATGTAATCTAACTTTAACTATTCTTACTGTTGCAACTAACTAAACTGTCATGTTATAACTAATATAACTGACACTATGAACTTGAGTTTTTGACAATTTACGCAATCCTTATGCACTAAAATATTTGGTTTTAATGTCATTGAGTGCTCCTTTTTCTTTTTTTTTAACTCAGCCTCTAGACTTACGTCAAATTATACCTGAGGGCAATAGCTTCGGTCCCTCATCTCTGCTACTAATGTAAACCGCGGGATATACACGAACTGGTCAGTGTCTTTGATGGAGTCTGCTGACGTACAATTAACCAGATCCTCCCAGATATAAAGAAAATAAGTGTATTCGACCCCCCAAATCAAAGTATAGTTGATTTTCCCCCAAATCGAACCCATATGAATGTAATCTAGTATGAGTTCCCACCTTCACCAGCCCACATATGCCCCGGGGTCCTCTTTCTTGACAAAACATATAAATACACCGAGTCAGTTGTTATCGAATTTCCAGATGGCAAACCAACCTCAAGAGGTTCACTTACTCTAGCACTCTTATGTCCTAATATAGCATGAAATTTTGCAGATAAAAACGAACGTGTGGCACCCGTGTCAAAAAGTACAAGAGCAGGTATTCCAGAGATGGTTAGCATACCTGACATTGTACCCAGGTTCTGATCAGCTTCTTCCTGAGTCATAGCATACATTCGAGCTCTACCTCCAGATGTTTGTTCTCTTCTTTACCGCTCAGCTTTTAAAAGAGGACAATTAGAGACTTCATGTCCTGGCTACTTACACTTGAAGCATTTTCCTTGTCCAGCTAAACATTCTCCAAAATGATTCTTCTTGCATTTTGGGAAAGTTGGCCTGTCTACTTGCATAGTTGGGCGTGCATTTTCATTAGTCTTTATTTGTTTATTTTTATTTTTATTTTTATTATGTTTTGTCCCGTCCCATTTTCTTTTCTCAGATAAAACGACCAACTTTTGCTCCTCTTCGTCCTCAGCAAAACTTGCCTCCACCTCATGAGCCCTTCTCACCATCACCGAGTACTCCAAATCTCTTTGAGCAGTGCCAACATTCAAATAAGGGACGATTACATAAACTACCCTAGAAGTTTTTGTTAATTTTAAAAAAAAAAATCAAGAGAAGTTTGACAAATACAAAAACCCTCTTGATTCTATGTTAAATGTGAGGTGATTACAATATTTTTCCAAATATATATGTTCAAAATATTTTTGTTTATGAAAGAGGTAAAGTATAATATCAAATCAAACCTCACACAATTTTTTTTCTTTTTTGTGATTCTCAAAAACATATGGATTTTTGTAATTAAAAATCTCAGGGTAGTTTTTGTAATTATATCTTCAAATAATTAGTAAACCTATGAGACATATTTCTATATTTGTTTCTATTTATCTATTTAAAAAATAATAAAAAAACAATTATGATCTGAAAGTCGAAATCCGATTGTGTACATGTATTGTGCTTTGTGCGCCAATTAGCAAGATAATGAGCCACTTTATTATCCTCTACAAATATGAGATAATTTCATATCCATTCGCTTATATAGAAGATCATCTAATCAGATGGTTTTCTCATCCGCAAAATATTATTTTGTGTTATGTGTGTTGTGTTTCACTAAATAAGAAAAATCTCTGCTTCCAAACAATGTTATACATTGACATGTGTCTTACGAGATATACTTATTAACTCATTTAAATCTTTGGATATAAATAATGTAATTTAAGATAGTTTGCTAAAAGGAAAAAACATTTAGAAGACATTAAAATGATTAATGTTTGTGTACAACATACTTGTGGGCTTGTATGAATTGGAAGGATTACATAATTGCATGACATAATCATACAAATCCAAGTTGTATGTACTATCTTGTCTATGCTTTATCAGCATCTATTATAGAGAAAGCAATGTGAACATGATTCTATATCAAAATAATCTATTTTATTCATTTGAATTATACGAGGAATAAAATTCGTTATATGTCAATATTATTTTATAGTTAGCTTTTTACTATACGATTACCTTTATGCTAAAAGGCAATGGCGAAGAATGATTAAAAGAGCTTTAGCCACACTTAAAAAAAAAAAAAAGAGTTTTAGCCACTTAAGTGGCGTGAATTTAATAACTTAATTACAATAGTACAAATTTACCCTTTTGTTCTCCTTTTTGCAGCCATATTCAAATGGAACAGTGAGTTGGTAAATCATCGTTGGATGAGCACACACACTATGGTAGTGGGTGACATGTAATAAATCCGTAAGTTATTGGTTTACATTCACTTAATTATATTATTTTGCGTGCACTAAGTGTCTCATAAACACACTGAAATAGTAAATAATACGAAGCATAATTTTTTTCGAATTTTCATTTTCATGTTTTCCCTTTCAATCAACTCATTAGAAAATGTTAGTTGATAGTAGGGGAATAAAAGGATTCAGGCTGCAGTTGCTTATGAGAATTTTTTATTTTCGTTCCGCTAGATAAAATTTTTTTACCCCAAAATATGAATGCTTATGAAAATTTTCAGAAAATACACTATTTACTCACTTATAATTTTTTTCTCCCACCAATCAATTCTACTCATTTTCTCAACAAACCCATCAAATCACCAATCATGATTACTTATTTAATTTTCCTATGAATTCTACTATTCACCCACTCGCATATTTCTAACTACCAGTTATATTCAATCATTATTTTACTATTTCCACATCAAATCAACTTTCACCGTTACATTTTCATCTCATATTCAATCACACTATCAAAACTCATTCTTTTTCTTTCAAAATAATTGTCACCACTATTCTCTAGCAGAAAGAAAATTTCAAAAAAGAAAGGATATTCAATCACATTAATTTTCATTAGATGGAACGTCAATTATTTTTTAAATTTTTTTTTTGCCAACTCAAAATCTTGGTTTGAGCTCCTATCTCATGAGTCCTTGTCATCATAAAACCTTACAATTTATTTATTTGTTTTGTGGACAAGAAACCAACTATGAGTTGCCTAAACTTTATGGTAAGTTTAATTTGTTTGTTGTGCATCCTTATCTATGATGAGGCAAATTCCCAATTCTAGCTCATTACACCACCTTTGTGCCAACCCCATTTAATATGCACCTTTCATTCCCACAACATAATTATAGTCATGAAAATATTCTGATATGATGCACATTTGATGTGATCGATCACAAAATAAATATAATTAATCTATTTGAATACAGACCGACGATGTACATTGTGAGGTAAATTTATTTTGTTTTCGTAATTGGCATCAAAATCGAGCCTGGACTAATATTTACCGTTTTATATATGATAGTTTTATAAGTCCCAACGTTTAGGAATAAAGAACTTAGAATAAAGTGTTGCTATAGGTGCTAGTGACACTTATAACAACTCGCAACAGATAATAGAAAATACAAAGATAAAATTTGTCTAAAAGTAAAAATATACTTGTAAACGTGCATACAAGGCGGTGAAAACTTCACTAGTTGATTGTGTCAACTACAGACCACAACTCGAATGACTCAAGTAGTACAAAATTTATTATAACTCCTATCTATGAGTAGATGTATGAAGTGAAATTTATACTCGTCCAAAACTAAAGATCATAAACAATTCATATCTCTTATGGAAATAATGATGGACGAAAAACTATCAAACAAACACTCTCAATACTCAAAGATATTGTTATACTGAATAGCAACAGCACTTCGATAACACTTTGATCTTATGCACTGCTTCGATCTTTGTTTCTTCTCACATAACTCAAACTCTCTTGAACTCTCGTGTATTATTCTCTCTAAGATTGTAATTTTGCGTGTATCATATTGTGAGGGACGACTTGTCTTTATATAGGCATCCTTCAAGTCTCCAAGTCCCTAAAAACATGGAAAGAGAGATATACACAAACAAGGATTCATATCTCATATAAGGTAGGAGTACTCTAGAATCCTTACTTATCAATATGACCTAAAATATCAAGGAATAAGATCTTTCTATATCAAAATAATTCTTGAGAGTCAAGTTATAAAATAATTCTTTTAAAATCCAACTTTCCATATTTAATAAATTATATCATAAGTAACCGAAAAAGGCAAAACACTTATTAAATCAATTTTGAAAATAAGATAAATTTTTAGATGACGTGTAAAAAAAAATAAACGATCTAACAATCTCACCTTTTTAATTTGCTTTTTCTGGACAAAACATAAAAAAATCAATCATAGGATTTAGAAAACAAGTAAGTAACTCCCCCTCAGTTAAAAAATCAAAGTTTCAAAAATTTCTCCCCCTTAATCAAAAATCGCCATGTTTCAAAAGTGATGTTACAGTTTTTAGAACACTTCCATAAATACTTAGGATCTGCAGTAAATAATTAGTACTCGAAAAAATGGTATTACAGTGTAAAGTCAAGAAAATCAAATACTAACATAGTAATTCAGAAATCAGAGTACAATCATCCAAACAGTTCAAAAGGAATAAGAAACCATGAAGTGTTATATCAAAAGAAACAAGATATCATCAGCAACATATCAAACAGAAGTATAAGAGCATTAGTGTTTAGCAAAATACATAAGAAACAAATCATTTGTCAAATTTATATAATTCATCTTCAAAATCGAACTCCATCGCCATGTCATCATCAGCACCATCAGCTCCAGGACTTGGCTTCACTTGAACTTGATCCCCCTCTACTTGTGCTTGGTCACTTTTGTTTGGTTCAGAACCAATTCCACCACCTTCGTCTTCTCCCCCTTTTTTTTCCAGAAAGAGATGAGAGCATGCTATGGATGTGAGCTTTGTACTGTTCATAGTACTGGATATGCTGCTTGGCCAAAGCAATTTGTTGTTCAGCAGACACAAGTTGTCCCTTGCATAAAATTCATGGCAACAGAAAGAGCAGTAGAAGTATTAAATTCAGGTAGAGGATATCAGGGGTGTTAGTAGCTGTTGGGAAATTTATTGTGTAGATTTTTATGAATGCCATGTAAAACTTAAACTAGAAAGTTGGCACCCCATTTTCCTTGTAAGATGTATTGTAATAGATAGGGCTGGAAAAGCTGAGTCAAGTCAGCTATGCCTAGAAATACAAGAAGTCGACTGAAGACTGAAGTGAAGACTCCGCTACAAGACAGCTGAGTATGGCAAAGAAGAAAAGTCAAGAACTCGACTGAAGGTGTATCACCGTGTAATAAAATTGTATGAAGAGTCGGTCAAGTCAACTCAAGAAGCCAAGTCTCAAGTTGAAGTGACAGATGAGTCATCCAAAGATTGGAAGCTAACTCAAGTCACCTGGGGAATAAAAGACTGCAGTCAAGTCAAGACAATTGAACGAGATCCGTTGATGAAATCCAAGAATATTACTCAGAATGGTAACATGTTAAAGTTGTCAGAGATAAAGTGTTAGTTCCAATTCTGTGCAAAAGGAACAAACTAATGGGAAGCACTACACCTAGTGTCAGATATGCTACAATGCTGCAAAATATTAAATACGAGGAAATGTCAACATCAAGGACTGCAACAAGACAAGCCAACGAACACAAGTGACTTTTGAAATCAGCCTATCTCTTCAACGGGCAAAATTTCAAAAGTTCACTATAAAAGGCTGAGGAAACTCATTGAGAAAAGGTAACCTGAACCACGAACGAGCAAGCAATATTCGAACTGTAACCTGCAAATATTCTCAAGATATTCAAGCAAAATCCTCAAGCCTAAAACTCGAAGAAAATCAATCCAACACAAAGCTGTGAAGGAAAGACAACTTCAAACTGTTGAAGAGGAAACTTTTGAAGAATCAAAAGGGGTCTACTTTCCAAGGAGGATTGTAAGAAGGTTCAAGGTCAAACCAGTCTCAAGTTATTGGAGGGCTTCGTGATCAAATCCAAGAAGCTTGAGAAAAGTGAGCTGAAGTAGCAAGCGCACTGGCCCCCGTGAAGAAGGTTCTAGTCGGAAGAGAAGCCAGCTGTGTGACCAAGACATCTCTAGACTGAGTCCAAGGAGCAAGTCAGCTGTGTGATCAAAACTTGTCTCTAGACTGATAACCACTTTGTGAACTGATCATTACTTAGTGGATTCCTCCAGGAGTTGGAGAAGAGAGGATTAGAAGAATTACCCCATCTTCGAACCTCTATAAAAATCATTTGTGTCATTTACATTTCAACACTTTTATTTCTGCATACTTACTTATATCTGCTGATAATTTGCTATCCAACTGATTAATAACTAAGTGTTAGAATCAAGTGTTAAAACAAGTTTAAATCAAAATTCAAGGGTGTTAAGTCTTCCGCTGATAAAATCAACACAACCTAGTTAAGGTTTAGGTTAAACAGCTGAGTTATTCTATCAACAGCTCTATCGAGTCTGTTGAGTGGCTAACTCTGCTGAATAACTAACTTAGCTGTCCCTCAAGGACTCAGATGTGTGAGTGTTAACTCTGTAAAATTTTAAAAGGATTAAAATCGAAAAGTTGGTAAGGTTTATTCAACCCTCCCTTCTAAACCTTACTCACACCCCTTGGGACCTATAGTAGCACTTTCATGAACACTGGTATGAACACCATGAGGAACACCAGGAGCAGGTGGAGTAGAAGTAGCAGGAGGAATATCTTCAGTATTATCCTATTCTCCAGGAAATTAAGTGGCAAATCTTTCTCTCTATCTCCTTTGAACAAGTAGTGAGAGATAGTAAATAGTTTTGTAGGTCCCAAGGGGTGAGTTGTAAGGTTTAGAAGGGGGGAGGGGATTGAATAAACCTTACCAAATTCTCGAACTTAGTCCTTTTTATATAATCTTTACATAGTTAACTCAAATTAGCTAAGTTCTTGAGGGACAACTAGGTTGGCTTTCTTCAGCGAAGTTACCCACTCAATAAACTCGACTGAGCTGTTGATAGTATAACTCATCTTGGTCAGCTAACACTTAACTTTACAGTTGATTTGATTTTTGTTTAGCGGAAAACTTTTCACCCTTAATGTTTTAAACTTGTTTTGAACACTTGTTTTAGCAAGGTTATTATCAGTTGAGTTTAGCAGATTTAACTTAACAACATATATCAATAATATTCAAGAAAGTAAAATGTTGTAAGTAAAAATGACACAAGAAATTCTTATAGTGGTTCGAGGATGAGGTAATTTCTCTAATCCACTCTTCTCTAACTCCTGGAGAAATCCACTAAGTAACAGATCTGGCTACAAAGTAGTGAACAAACCCAAGTCAGCCTTGATCACACAACTGGCTGCTCCTGGGACTCAGCTTCTTCACAAAACGACTGTCTTGCTACTTCAACTCCCTCGAACTCTTGAAATTGATCACACAGCCTTCCAACGAGCCCAAAGCTTCTGGTTCGACCTTGAACCTTACTACTTCTCCTTTAACCTTGGAGAGTAGACCCATTTTGTTCTTCAAACAGTTTCTTCTTCAACTTGATGAAGTATTCTTTCCTTCACTGAGTGTGTTGGATCGAGTTCCTTCGATTTTAGGCTTGAGGAATAACTTTGAAAGCTTGAGAGTATTTGCAGGTTTTCTTGCTTGAATACTTGTAATTCTTGGAAAATTGGTTTCCTTATCTCACTTGGTTCCTCAGCCTTTTAAAGTGAGGATTTGAAAATATGTCCGTTGAAGAGATAGACATATAATTCAAATCCCACTCGTAGGTTGTTGGCATGTCTTGTCCTTGCAGCATTAATGAGGATCGTACAATATTTTTAATGCCCTGCAGCCTTTCCTTGGTCTCTGCAGGTTTCAAGTACATCTTATTGGTTCCTTGCCTTTTGCACTCTTTCAGCAAAACAGCTTTATTGTTGGCAGCCTGACACAGGCCTATTTTCAGCAAAGTTTTGACTTATGTTGACAACAGATCTCTATCAGCTTTCTTCAAGTCTTGTCTGCTGCAAACCCCTTTGACATTCGTACAACTTTTCTGTCTCTTGACTGATTTTTCACTAGGATTCACATAGTTAGGTCTTCACTTCAGTCTTCAGTCGACTCTTGTAATCTTCAACTTAGCTGACTGCAACTCAACTTAAATAGACCTGTCTATTACAAGTTGAATTACAAAGAAAATGAGGTGCCAACTTCCTATTCTAAGTTTTACATGGTATAATCAAAATCTAAACATAAATTTTCCTAAGAAGTTCAGGTTCAGGAGAAAATGTATCATTATTCCACATATTCAGACCTTAGGAGCTTAAAATTATGTAAATCAGAGACGGATAGGGGAGAGCATGAGACACTTTCGATTCAACAATGCCCATAACCAAATCAGAAACTAACTGCCCGAAGTTCAAAGAAATCCCAGTCCCAACCTTAAATAGCACCACCGCTTGTTCTTTAGCCACTATAGTACTATGGGTAGTGGGAATCCAATTACAAACCGAAATTTTATGCAGCACAGAATAAAGAGTGGTCATCCTAGAAGAAGGTAATTTAGCAGGGTGGACTGGCCAAGTAGTAACCCTATTAGTAGTAAGAGTCCTAACCACCTCATTATAATCATCAATAAGCGCCCCTTCTTCAAACTCAGGTGTCCTAAAGAAAGTGTTAATGACACTCGGAGAGAAGTCATAAATATGATTACGAACAAACACTTTCCCATATTTTGCAGACTTTCTATTCTTAGCAACAGACTCCAAATTTGCATAAAACTCCAAAACCACATTTCGGACAAAAGGAAGGGCAGTTGTCAAAGTACTGGTCAAATTCCTCTTTTGAAATAAACGAGTGATATTATATTTTTCAAAAACCACATGATCTATACTCTTTTCAACAATAAATTTACGATCATGCAATTTCTCAAAACGTTTGGAAGCAGACTTAGTATAAAAAGAATCAGAAAAAGCTTTACTTATCCCATATTCATAATCAAGTGCAACAGGTGAGTCAGGAGTGGCAGCTGAGTGAGATATTGAAGCAGATTCAGAAATTGCACCAGAGTCAAATGTGTGCCATGTTTCAGTCTCAGGCACCAACTTTGGATCAGTATAATCATCCTTGTCATCCTCATTTCGGGCATCAAAATCTTCCTCACTTGAATATTCAGATCGTTCCTCAGACCTAGAGGGTGTCACAACAGGTGTTGCAACACTCTTGCCACCTCTTCTTCCATAACTTAGCCTAGTACTCTGTTTTAAAGATTCCAACATCTCAGCAGCTTCATCCGTAGACCCATTTTCAGAAGGATTCCCTTGTTCTTCTTGGTAGACACAGACTCAGACACAGACCCCTTACTTTTATTGATCGGAGTAGACATATAACTTTTCTTGACCAGAGTTTTCTTGATGGAACTTCGAGTTCTTGACCATCTAGCCATCACAAAATGGGAAACATCATCATCATAAATTTCCGTCTGGATAGGGATATTTGGAAAAATTGAAGGTTCTCCCCCTTTTTTTGAAGACCTTCTCACCGTCTTCTTTTTTCGCTTAGATTGACCTTTAGACGGAGAGCCACCACAACTAGACGGAGCAGAAGAAAAACCCCTCTTTTTCAAAATTTTGGGTTTTTTAGTGTTTGAGGGTGTTTCTTGCTCATCAAAATCGGGAAAATCATCAAGATTCATCACATTTTCTAGATCCCCAAGTGGAAAAACCCCTATCGGAGTAGGAGCCTTAAGAACAACCACCATTGCCGGCATCTCGTCTATCACATTTTCTTCTGTCGGAATAATATTTTCAGGCGATTCGATAGGGGCTTCTTCAATCGGAACATGGGGTGTTGCATGAGGTGTTGCAGTACTCGATTCGACACCAAGTACAATTGGTGGAGTGGATTGAAGCAATGATCTGTTTGAGTTTCAACCATGGAATATTCACCTTTTGATTTTTCAGGGGTTGATTGAGTAGACTTCGAAACTTGTGAGGAAGACGATGAAGATGTGGGGCTTGAAGATTGACTGAACATTCCTGTAATACCTGAGAAAATTCTCTTCATGGCGGATTAGCAATATGCAGTCGGTAACAAGAAGAAGAAAAATCACAAGAAATTAGAGAAGAACACAATGAATCGGGAGAGAGAAAGTTAGAGGGAGGAGAGCAAAGTTATAATGAGAGAGAGATAGTAGTGATGTGAGGTTAAAGTGATTTAAATCAATCACATATATAACTTTAAGCCGCCTAACGGATATGTATACTCTAGAAGCTCAACAAAATCAAAACTTCCAATTCGGATCCTATAAAATAGGACAAAAGTATAGTACAAATTGACTTTAGATTTTAAATCTCTGAAACTAATGAAACACTTAACCTTAGATATAGATAAGATAGTGCAAAGATTTTTCAAATTATTCCAAGTATATCACATTTCATATAACGCCACAAGACTTAAAATACCAAGAAATCCAATAATTTAGGAAAGAAAATCCAAAAACGCATATAATCCAAAGGAATTCGAATTTCAGTATATCATCTAAATTCATCAAATATGCATGCCCTACTTATGCCTAAATATGCGACAGATAAAAATCACACACAGAAGTGGGGGACTGTTTCAGCTGATATTGTACCGAGTGTCGTAACACCTTGAGAGATACTTTTACACCGATTCAATGAATTGCGATCCGCATACCCAGCATATATGTTTTTTGAGTTTTTTTTTGTTTTTCAAGACACATGCCATATTTAGCCCGTGGGTAGCTTTCACACAAATCTCAATGGTAGATTTTTCTCGCAAGATCATGTCGCTTAAAACAATTTACAATTTATAAGAATTGGTCAAAAGGATTAGCTGCATTCAGTGGGTAGGTAGCTATTTCCCTCAAAGGCCTCCAAACATGTTCAAGATAATTTGTTTTTCAAACTCATCGCCTGAGTGAATAATAAGGATTTTTTATATTGGAAACATCAACTCACACCAGCCTATCAAGTGAACAATCTTGAGTTACATCACCAGGACTCCATCAAATTGATTCAATCGTGCATATGCAAACCTATTGTTGGGAAAATTTATGTATAGATTTTGATGATACCATGTAAAACTTAGATTAGGAAGTTGGCACCCCATTTTCTATGTAATTCAACTTGTAATAGATAGGGCTGTATGAGCTGAGTTGAAGTCAGCTAAGTTAAAGATTACAAGACTCTACTGAAGATTGAAGTGAAGACCCAGCTGTGTGTCAGCTAGTAAAGTGAAGTGAAGACTCTGTCAAGTGACAGAATAGTTGTCTCAGTCAGCTGATCCTAAAAGCTAAATCATTCCAAAATGAATGGAAATGAATGTCAAAGTGGTATGCAACAGACAAGACTTGAAGAAAGCTGAAAGAGATCCATTGTCAAGACAAGTCAAGATTTTGCTGGAAATAATCATGTGTCAGGCTGCCAGCAATAAAGTTGTTTTGCTGAAAGAGTGCAAAAAGCAAGGAACCAATGAGATGTACCTGAAAACCTACAGAGATTAAGGAAAGGTTGTAGAGCAATTAATTCATGGTATGATCTACATCAATGCTGCAAGACAATACAAGCCAACAACCTATGAGTGTGATTTGAAAATAATGTCTATCTCTTCAACGAACATATTTTCAAATGTGCACTATAAAAGGCTGAGGAAGCAAGTGAGAGAAAGTAACCGAGTTTAACACAAGCATACAAGCAATCAAGCAATAACTTGCAAACATCTCTCAAGCTTTTCAAAGAAATTCTCAAGCCTAACTTCGAAGAAAATCAATCTAACACACTCAGTGAAGGAAAGACTACTTCATCAGTTGAAGAGGAAAAACTGTTTTAAAAAACAAAGGGGTCTACTCTCCAAGGTTGAAAGAGAAGTAGTGAGATTTCAAATTGAACCAGTGCTTTGAACATGTTGGAGGGCTAAGTGATCAAGTCCAAGGGTTTGAAGGAGACTGAAGTAACAGGACAACTGTCTGTAAAGAAGCCGAGTCCTAGGAGCAACAGGCTGTGTGATCAAAGCTGACTCGAACTGTATAACTATTTTTTAACCAATTCAAGTTACTTAGTGGATTCCTCCGGGTTGGAAAAGAGTGGACTAGAGGAACTACCCCATCCTCGAACCATTATAAAACTGCTTGTGTCCATTTACTTTTCAGCATACTTTATTTCTTGCTTTATGTTATATCTGCTGTTAAGTTAAACTTGCTTAAAGTCTGCTGATAATAACCATTCCTAAAACAAGTGTTGAAAAATGAACTTAAAACTATAAGGGTGAAAAGTCTTCCGCTGACGAAACCAAATCAACTGCATTTCTAAGTGTTAGCTAAAAACAACAAAGTTATACTATCAATAGCTTAGTCGAGTCTGTTGAGTGGGTAACTTTGCTGTGTCAGCCAACCTAGCTGTTCCTCAATGACTTAGCTGATTTGAGTTAACCCTGAATATATTTTAAAATGAATAAAATCGAAAAGTTGGTATTCAACCCTCCTTGTAAACCTTACGCATCACCCCTTGGGAACTACAAGTGGTTTCAGAGCGGTTGGTTCATTGAGCCTTCTGCACTGGTTACTGAACTGGATCTCATTCTTTTCCAAAGAATCCGCATTTGAGTTTTTAAAGGTTTTTATTTCAAAAGCAAAGTTATTATCATGGAAGCAAATCTAACTCGCATTCCAATGTTCACTGTGGAAGAATTTGATGATTGGAAAATACGTACGCAGGCTCGTCTATCAACCCTACTTGATGAGATGTGGCTCGTGATTGAGAATGGGCCACTACAAATCCTAAATGTCAATACAGCTGTAAGAAGGGTTGCTCCTGCTGAAGGACAAGATGTTGCACCTGCAGAGCCTAGATCTGCTATGGTGCATGAACCACGCTGTGAATGGACAAACGATGATCGAAAGAGATACAACCTTGACAATGTTGCCAAGGACATACTTTATAAAACTATTGATAATGTTATGTTTAATGAAGTTAATCTTGTAAAACAGCCAAAGAGATTTGGGAAAAACTTACTTTGATTTGTGAAGGGTCTGATCAAATCAAATAAAATAAGTTAATTATTGCTGTTGAAAAGTTTGAAAACTTTAAAATGATTGCAGGTGAAAGTATGGATCAGTTGGATGCTAGATTCGCAGAGATCACCAATGAGTTGTCAGCTCTAGGGAAAGAGTATACACAGAAAGAAATGTGTATGAAGATACTAAGGTCTCTCCCAGATGAGTGGGAAATGAAGGTTATGGCCCTAAGACACTCCATGGATCTAACAAGAACATCTAACCATGAATTGTTCTCTGATCTTGAAGCATATGAGTTTGAGCTGAGAAGGAAAGAACAAGAAGAGAAAGTTGTACCCAAGACAGCTGCACTTATGGCTGATGAAGCAAAGAGAGCTGATTCCAAGGAGGCCATAGACCAACAAGAGATTGCCCTGATGGTTAAAAGATTCAATAAGTTCTTCAATAAGAACTACAAAAGAAACAAGGGTGAATTATCAAGAAGACACTCAACACCCTCCAAAGCAAGGGAGAACAGACCACCTAAAAGAGCTGAACATCAAAGAACTGAGTATGAGAGAGCAGATAATCAGAAAGCTGAAAGAGCTGACTTGCAAAGGGCTGAGAACCTGTGTTAGAATTGTAGGCAACTAGGACACTTTGTTGTTGATTGTCCTTATCCACAAGTCAACAAGTACAAAAATGAAGAAGAAAGAAAAATCTTCAGAGAAAGAAGACATGAAAAGAAGAAATCCATATTGGCTGTGGAGACTGCTGAAACAACCAAATGCATGGAATCAACAGAGTCAAATAGTAGTGAAGCTGACTACTCCAGTGATACAGAGGAAAATGATTTGATATGCCTCATGGCCAAAGAACAAGACTCCAAAGATCAAGAAAATGAGGTGCACTCTAACTCATCTCATTCTGATTCAAGTGATAGTGATAGTGACACAAACACTTCATCACGTACGAATCTTTATGATTCTATTGGCAAAATGATGAAAGATTTTGAGCGCATAAAAACCTCACACACACTCCTAAATGAGGAAAACAATCAGCTTAAATGCCAAAACTCACAGCTGACTAAGGAGCTGAGTACTCTAAGTCACATAGCTGACGAGAATACAAAGCTGAAGGCTGAAATTGCTAAGATCCAAGCAGTCTTAGCTGCTACTGAAAAGAGAGAAAAGGATCTTAAGAATGTGATCGCATCATTCACTAAGGTATCCAAATCATTGGATGATCTTATAATGATTCAAAAAGAAAGGTGACAAGACAGGCATTGGACTTAATTCCTTTGTGCATGCCTATGTCCCAAGAGTAGTTATGGATAAAGGATCCTCAAGCAATGAGGGAGTCCAAAAATCTAAAGCACCATATGTTGCACCTACACCCACTCAAAAACAAAATCACAATAATGCTGGGCTTGGATACAATGGAAAAGGCAAGAAGCCAGCTGAGTATGCTGACAGGACAGCTGAAACTAAATTCAAAAGAGTCCATCAGCACACTCCAAATACGAAATACTCTGTAAAATCCAAATAGATCTACCAAAAACCCCAGAGAATTCTGCAAAGAAAATCACATGATGGGAATGGTAGAAAATACCCAAGCCAGGATGATTGGAATAACCAAACGAAAAATCGGCCAAGATCAATGGGATACAAGCCAAAGTGGCAAAGACCTCAACCTCAGCATAGGTCATTCCCAAGACAAAAGAACTATAATCAGCTCACATATGCACCCAAGCACAAAGCCTATTATGCACAAAAGTTCCACTATTACCCCAAGAAAGCAAATGCTCAAACACACACACAGGCATACAGACAAAAGAGACAGTTGTATGATCCTAAAGCCCCCAAGCAATTTGCAAATCATTATGATTATGGAACTGATAGGTGGCAACCTCTTAGAGTCAGATCATCTGGCTATAGGTTGGTTGAATTACCTTATTATGCTAACCCCTCAAGACCCAGGCAAGTATGTTACCTAAAAACTAATTTCCTTTATTGCAGGTTCAAGGAACAGCTGAGTGCCAAGGAATCTGGTACATAGATAGTGGTTGTTCCAGACATATGACAGGGAACAAGAAAAATCTATCAAAGTTCAAGGAAGTCAAAAGTGCCAAAGTCATATTTTGAGGAAATGAAGCTCCAGGGGAAATCAAAGGCACTGGATCCATCAGAAAGAATGGACTAGAGATCACATATGTAGAATATGTTGAAGGCCTCAACTTCAATCTGCTAAGCATCAGCCAACTCTGTGACAAAGGCTATAATATTGGATTCAACATGGGTGTTTGCCAAATCAAGGATGCTGAATCAAATGAGATTGTGATACAAGGATCATGGCAGAAAAACATGTATGTAGTGGATTGGTCAACTGCTACACCAAGCACATGTCTGCTAGCAAAGAGTACAACCGAATCAAGTTGGCTGTGACACAAGAAAGCTGAGTCACCTGAATTTCAAGACAATCAACAAGCTTGCAAGAAGTCATCTTGTGGAAGAATTGTTTGACTCAGTGTACAAGAAAGAAAGCATTTGTGATGCATGCTTGATGGGAAAGCAAATTAAGTCTTCTTTCAAGGTCAAGCCAATTTCTTCATCAACCAGGAAATTGAACTTATTGCATATGGATTTATTTGGTCCTGTTGAACTAGCCAATATCAGTGGAAAGAGGTACACCTTAGTTGTGGTGGATGATTATTCAAGATACGCATGGACAATCTTTATGTGTAAAAAGAAGGAAACCTTGCAGAAACTACCTCAGTGATGAGAAGAGTTCAAAATGAGAAGAGTCAACCCACTATAAAGATAAGATCTGACAGAGGAACTGAGTTTGTCAATGGGATTATAACTCAGTATTACATTGAATATGGTATTGCTCGTGAGTTGTCAGCTGCAAGAACTCCACAACTGAATAGAGTAGCTGAAAGAAGGAACCGAACTCTCAAGGAACCTGCGAGGACCATGTTAGCTGAAGCTAGTTTGCCTAATAGATTTTGGGCTAAAGCCATTAACACTGCTTGCTACACTCAGAATAGGTGTATGATTAATAGGCAACTGTCTAAAACCCCATATGAAATTTAGACATGAAGGAAGCCAAATGTTGGATATTTTCGTATCTTTGGATGTAAGTGCTTCATTCACAACAATGGCAAGGACAACTTGAAAGCTTTTGATGCTAAAGCTAATGAAGGTATCTTTTTGGGATACTCAGCTAAAAGTAAAGCTTAAAGAGTGCTGAACAAGAGGACTATGGTCACAGAAGAGTCTATCCATGTGGTTTTTGATGAATTCAATGTCAATGGAGAAGACATAGATGAGTTAGCTTACAAGAGGAATCAGCCAACTGCTCAGAAGAGTCCTTATGTTGAAGTTGATGTAAGAGCACTCAACCACGATGAAGATGAGATAGATGAATCTCAGAGACAACTGAAAGGTCTGTAGCTGAATTATGATGTAGGTCCCAAGGGGTGTGAGTGTAAGGTTTAGAAGGGGGGTTGAATAAACCTTACCAACTTTTCGATTTAGTCCTTTTAAAACATTCAGAGTTAATATTTCACAGCTGAGTCCTTGATGGACAACTAAGTTAGTTAATCGTGAGTTAGTCACTCAACGACTGATCGAAATGTTAATAGAATAACTCAGCTGTTTTGACTAAAGACTTAACTCGACTGTGATATATTTTCAGCGGAAGACTTAACACTCTTGAATTTGGTTAAATTTGTTTTAATACTTGGTTTTAGCACTTTGTTGATTATCAATTGGATAGCAAATTTATCACAGATATTAAAGTAATATGCGAAATTAAAGTCTTTGAAATGTAAATGACACGATAAGTTTTTATAGAGGTTCAAGATGGGGTAATTCTTCTACTCCTCTCTTCTCCAACTCCCGGAGGAATCCACTAAGTATTGATCAATATACAAAGTGGTTAACATCCCGTATACAAGTCTTGATCACACAAATGACTTGATCCTTTGGGACTCGATCCGAGATGCCTTGGTCACACAAACCGTTTCTCGTGACGACTCGGCTTTCTTCACAGGCGTTGCCTTTGCTACTACAGCCCACTTGCTCAAGCTTCTTGGATTTTATCACGAAGCCCTCCAAAACTTGAGACCGGTTCGACCTTGAACCTTCCTACAATCCTCTGTGGAATGTAGACCCCTTGATTCTTCAAATGTTTCCTCTTCAACTGATTGAAGTAGTCTTTCCTTCACAGGTGAGTGTTTGATTGATTTCCTTCGTAATGTAGGCTTGAGGATTGAACTTGAATAACTTGAGAGTAATTTTTGGTTATAGTTCGAATGTTAGCTTGAATGTTCGTGGTTCGTAACCTTCTCTCGCAGTGATTCCTCGCCTTTTATAGTGATCTTTCAAAAATCACCCCGTTGAAGAGATAAGCTTATTTTCAAAAGACACTTGTGGTCGTTGGCTTGTCTTGTTGCGTTCCTTGGAATTGACATTTCCTCGTATGAATGATTCTTCAAATTTTTCGTGAGTTCTCGACACAGGTGCGAGTCTTCCTATTGTTTATTCCTTTTGCACGCTTCCTGGGGACTGAGCACTTTAAGAAAGGCAAGATGGAAGTATTACTAGTTTAAGTAATTTCCTTGACTTACGGCAACGGATCTCTTTCAGATTATCTCGACTTGACCGCATTTTCTTAACTTCCCCAAGTGACTTGAGTCGCTTTCCAATCATTGGATGACTCTTCTCGCTCACAACTTGAGACTTGGCTGTCTTGAGTTGACTTGACCGATACTTCACTCACCGAATCTCACCTGCACCTTCAGTCGAGTTCCTGTTTTCTCTTCTTTGCCACACTCAGCTGCCTCGCAGCGGAGTCTTCCTTCTAGTCTCCAGTTGTCTTCTTGCATGTTAAGGCATAGTTGACTTGACTCAGCTCGACTAGCCCTATCTATTACAATGCAATTTACAACAAAAATGGGGTGCCAACTTTCTATTCTAAGTTTTACATGGCATTCATCAAAATCTAAAAAATAATTTCCCAACAATTTCCCCCTTTTTGATGATGCCAAAACTTAAAACATTCATACAATAATTAAACAGCAAAGATACGTACAAACAATGTAGAATCACAGAATGTGTGCGTAGAATCAATCTTTTATTGATCATAACATCCTTGTTCTTTACACAGCTGTTTACAGAGTGTATCAAAGCTTAAACAGAACTTAAGGTAATCATGATGTTCTATATCTACGCAAGTATGGAACTTATACAATTTTTATTCGATGTACAGAAGAGTTAAATAAAGATGTATTTACATAGTAAAATACATGAAGGGGTGGACAACAACACTTCATCTCCTTCGCTGCCTCCTTTTTTCCTCTTCTTCAGCTCTGTCATCTTCTGACCTTTTTCTCTTCTTCTCATCTTCATCGCTTCTTTTTTCTCATAAGCCTTTTCTCGGCGCTTCATCTCTTCTTTTTCTTTCTTGTCTTTCCTCCCATAGCTGAGTTTGTCTTCTATTTTCTTCTTCAATCCTCTTCTCATACTCAAAGATTGTTTTTAGCCACTTGCAGGTTAGCTACTTCGTCGAATCCAAATTCCAAATAGATCCCTCATTTCTTGCCTGGATCTATGTACTCAATGTTTTTGGGCGAGGTCTAGTCGAAACCTCTTCCTCCACCACTGCTTTCTTCTTCTTCCTCCTCGGCGTGTCTTTGTATTGGGGCCTTTTTTTCCCAAATTGAGTGACTAGCAGAGTGACCCGCAGAGGATCGCGATGGTCTGTCACCTGTCGCCTTCTTCACATAGTTTGAGACCTTTTTCCCAAGATAAAATCCCGTGCTTGAGCCATGGACATATTTGCGAAGTAACCTTCGGATGCGAGCGTCTTGAATTCATCAACAGATCTTGGCTCCTTCGACATCCGAAATGGCATAGGTGTCTCTCGTCTATTGGAATGCCTCCATGTTGTTTCGAGAATATCCATAACTCGTGGCATCCATCTTTCCTTCCACTTCCTTCATCCCCGCTTCAACTATCTTTCTCTTTTCACCATGGGTGCTGCAGAGTGTTGGAGTGGCGAGTCATCGGGAGTTTGCTTTGATGATATCACCGTGACAAGACCTTATTGGGTGGTTTTAGCAATCATCAAGGTCATATTTTTCGAACCTTCCCCTCAACATTTTCCTTTCTTCTCTCTTTCTCTCATCCTCACTGCCTTTTTCCCTTCACATTCGTCCTCCTTTTCAGCTTCAGATCCTTTTAATGCCTTTAGGTATTCCTCTTCCCCCTTTTTGGCATCATCAAAGGAGAAAGGAACCCGTGGAAACAAGCTAGCAATCATGAAGTCTAAGCGGTGATAGGCGAGTTATGCTTTCAATCTGGCGCGAGTATGCCGCACGGAATTCGTAGCGGGTGGCGTTGGATTCAAATTGCTACTACCTTCATCTCTCGCCATGAGGAGGCTGAACTTCCGATCCATGTTCTCCTCTACGCGCAGGAGCTCTTGCTTATTATGTTCACGCAGCAGCTGCATCTCTATGGTGTGAGATTCATGCATTCGTTCGATGTTCTCTAGCATTCTTGTCTTCGCAACAGAATTCTTAGCCCGCCAGACTAGCAATTTATTGAACAATGTCCTGAAATATCGAGCTTGTTCTACGCGCATTGTCTGTTGTTGTTGCCACCATTCCCGGATCCTGACAATTATGCCTCGCAGATTGGCAGTAAGGTTTGCGTCTCTGTTATCCAGCCTCATGTCCAGTGAGGCCTGGTGCCTCTCCATTTTTTCTATCTCTGCAAATATGGCCTTGAAAACTTCCCGAACCTCAATCACACTTGCCTCACCAAGCCAAGCAAACAAAAGTCAAAGTCACCGGGATGATGGTGTATGTTGGAATAACAGGATCAGGTTTATGGAAGCGTTCTTGATCTCTAGCTGATTCTTCAGGAAGGTCAGGTACTTCTAGAGAGAAGGGAAATGATTCTACAAAAGGATCATCACGGGCAACGGGAATCTGCTCAATGACAACTTGTGCTCGTGAAGTTCCCGGTGGAGTCGATCCTGCTGCAGCTTGAGGAGCCCGTGCGATTGACTGCTTTCAGTTGGTCTCATTGTGAAGTTGACCCGACTTTGCGACCCTCAAGCGATCTTAACGACTTACGTCGGTCTCAGCTATTTTTTCCACATGAGTTGGCTGGTCCTCGGCCATATTAGAAGCGTCATCGGACGATGATGAGATTTCCATGGGTGGCTCATCATCAAAATTAAATGTTTGGCGAGTAGCCTTAAGGTCAGACTTACTCGTGCTTGGAAGAACATCCTCAGCTGAGTCTTTTGGATCGGTAATAGGGGATGACTCAGATTTGTCTTCACCTTCAGATACTCGAAAGGTTACATCAGGGTTATCTTGGGAATCGTTAAGAGCACTTATCTCCTTTTCAGATGGATCAATGATAGTAGGAGGGATGTTCTGTGCGTCCGTCTCTTTACCCCGGGAAGTCTCAACCTCCCGTTGGCCTTCATTACCTCCTGCGCAGCCTCAATCGCAATGAGGCTGGGATGATCCCCTTCGACAAAGTGTCACTGTCTTGGGGTCTTCCGAGGTGGCATCCACCGGAGTCTCAACTCCATGGATTGCACTTTCATGCCCCAGTGTTAACTCCCGGGCGCTTCTTCTTCGTGCCTCGACCGCATCAAGATCGTCATTGGCCTCGCAGAGCGATTGGCACTTCGATTGAGACAGATCTTAGCCGCCTCGAGCCTCGCACAAGACAACTTGCTTTGTGTATTCAGCTTGTTGTTCCTTCTCCACTTCGCCTCCGAGATTCATTGTGGAGTCACCGCAAAGATCCTCCGACCTTGCCGCAGGTGGAGGGAGTTTCCCCTCACCGGCACACCACCGAGTGACTTGGAATGGGGTCACTCGTCTCCGGACTTCCGGTTGTTTCCTTTGAGTATTCAGCCGTTGGGGCGGGGTAAGACACCTTCATTAGGGGTTGGCTCGACTGGGGTCCCCACAATCCCGGTTTCATCGCCAGCCTTCCTTATCACCTTCTTCTCGAGTGAGTGGGAAGTGGTGGCAGCGACAACATGGCAATATGCTTTGCACCACTCCCATCGGATCAATCTCCGATTGTGATGTGGAGGACTCCCCAGTCCTTCCAACAATCGTTGCTCATGTAGGGCCCTGGATTCCCGCATGGCTTGCCGCATCTCCAATTCTTCTCAGAGCGGCGGGTCCGAGATCCTCATCACTCCCGAGAGAACGCCGAGATGAGGATGTGTATGATCATGGGTTCCAAAAAGGACAAATCATCGGCCTTTTCACGAGCCTCGCCTTCCTCTCTCGCCAGTCTCTCCTTCTCCTTGTCCTTGAAGATATGCAAGATATCTATGCGATTTTTTCATCCGATTGCTTGACCACATTGGTCAATCCAAGAAAGTTCAACAGTTCGTTTTCTTCAATGAATTCCGGTCTTTGAAACTCGTTCCTGGATCGACTCACTTCCATTTCCTCCATTCTCACAGACGATTTTGGATGTCCGGATATGGTGGGGATAGGATCATCACATCATCATCCTTGTCATCTTCTCCCCGCTATCCCTCGTGCTCGGGGATTGAGGGTAGCAAACTTTGGTGCTCCACACCTCGCAGCATCTGCATTGCGGAGGGGATACAACCTGTCAACAGGAGAGTTTGCTTTCTCACCGTCTTTTCCGTCTCACTGCTCGCGACAACTGTCTTTCAATGTGCCTCTCTGATCGGCTTCAAGCAGACTTGGTCAAGCTTTTATCAATGATTTCGGAGACTCTACCTCTTCAGCAGTCTCTGGTATTTGTTTCAGCTGAGTGGCGGACTCATCCGGTTTCTCAAGCTCGGAATGCTTGAAGAGTCTTCTCCTTTTAGTCCTTACCAGAGGGATTTCTGGCTCGGATAAAGTTTCTTCGAGTCCTCGCGGGGGGGCCGTGCTGTCATCTTCTTCTGAGGAGCTGGCCATCTCGGCTTATCGGTTCTCCTTTTCTTGACAACCGGAGAAGGTATTTGAGGTTCCTTCTCCACTGCGGCTGCAGGGGCAAGAGACACGGCTGCAGGGGCAGGTGACTCGGCTGCAGGGGCAGGGGCATCTTTCGTTTTCTTCTTCTTTGCTGCAGGGGCGTGATTTTTCTTAGCACTGCAGGGCAGGGGCCTTCTTTTTTGGGAGAGGAGGAGACAACTATTTCTTCAGACCAGTGATTCCCCTCACTCTCGCTCTCTTTACATATGCTCTCTTCTCGTGTTCTAAATGTTAGATCGAACATCTTCTTGTTTACATGGAACGCCTTTCCATGTCGAAGAGGAACTCCTTTTACTTCCATCATCCGCCAATTACCAGGCCGCACTCGAGGAACCTCCAAACGTACCATCCTCCTTGAAGGATTTATTCCCAATATTCTCGCGTAGTCTGTGTATACAAACTCAAATTTACTTACTTTACCTTTTTTCTTCAATGATCGCAGACATTACGATCACCTTAGCTTTAGATACCGGTCAAAGCTTCCAAATTTGATGGCTATGCATTTGGCAACAATGTCCAGCAATTTGTGGTAGTCCTCTTTTAATAGCTTCTTGTTAGCTGTGTAGACCACCTTCGCAGCACAGTCGGACTTGACTACTTCCTTCCAAGCAGCAGCCAGGTTAACATCAGCTTCATAAATCTCCGACACTCCTTCCACCGGCAACAAACAGTGTTCTGCCAGATCCTTGGCAGTAATGGTGAAACCTTTTCCGTGAACAGAGGACTTGATGCCCTCATCGTGAACTTCAGCGGTCACATAGAACTGCACGACCTCTTCCACGTAGGTCATCGGAAACTCCATCGTCAAAATGATTTCAGCCCAGACTTTTTCAACTTCTATGCTATCTTCTTCACAAGGGTGTCGTCAGACCCCCGTTTGATCATGCCGTCGAAATCCACAGTAGACCCAGTGTGTATTTGCTTCCCCAACTTGACGAAGTCATGAGTAGATGCCATTTCTCGATATTTTACCAAACGAAACTTTGAGAAAGAACTTGAGGATTTGTTAGGGTTTTGAGAGAAAATTTCTTCTTTGCCTTCGAGAGAGATGAACAGTTTCGGTAAAGTGAGAGAAAATAAGACAAAATGGTATAAGTATGGGTTATGAAAGGACGTGCGGGTGGTTTTTGAAATTTGATCAAGATCAACGGCCTAGAGTTAGCACGCCAATTTACACTTAATTTCTTGTATTTAATGCGGCAACATTTTTATCCAATCATAAGCTTTGTGTGCAGCTTTTGACTGTACACGTCATAATTATGCTGATGTCATTCTTAAAAACATTCCCGCTTAGTAAAAACGATCACGTTTTTGTCACTTTGCTCATAAATGACTCGAAATTATTCCTTAGTTGATTTAACTCTTCTCTCTTTGCACATAAATATTCAAATTTGTCACCTAACTCGATCAAATGATTCTCCGACGTCTGATTTTACTTAGATTTAAAAGTTCAGCTCTTTTTCATCTTTTCGTGCTTCATCTCTTTTCTTTGAGTCTACTGAGTGTCAACTCAGCTCAATTAACCCCAATTCATGTTTGAGTTCTTCAAATCTGATACACATAATGGTTTTGTGAATATGTCAGCTAATTGCTTATCAGTTGAGATATATTCCAAGGTGATGTCCTTCTTTTCAACATGATCTCTTATGAAGTGATATCTGACATCAATGTGGTTTGTTCTTGAATGCAACACAGGATTTTGAGTGATTAAAATTGCACTTGTGTTATCACACATAATTGGAATTTCCTTTTCTTCAACTTCATAGTCTCTCAGCTGTTGTCTCATCCATAAGACTTGGGCACAACAGCTGCCCGCAGCTATGTATTCTGCTTCAGCTGTGGAGGTAGCTAATGAATTTTGCTTCTTGCTAAACCAGGAAAATAGCCAATTTCCAAGCATTTGACATGTGCCTGAGGTACTCTCCCTGTCAACTCTACATCCAACATAGTCAGAGTCTGAGTAACCAATTAGCTTGAATCCACCTTCCTTTGGATACCATAAGCCAACTTCTTGGCTTCCTTTCAAATATCTCAAGATTCTCTTGGCTGCGATCATGTGGCTTTCTTTTGGTGCGCTTTGAAATCTTGCACATACATCTACATCAAAGGTGATGTCCGCCCGCTTCTTTGTGAGATAGAGCAATGATCCAATAAGTGCTCAGATATCGGTTTGATCTACAGGCTTGCCATCCGCATCCATGTCCATTTTGATGATGTATTCATTGGTATTTTCACGAGAAGACTTCTCTTCCGTACCAAATTTCTTCATTAAATCTCTGTGTATTTTGTCTGACTTATGAAGGTTCCATCCTTCAGCTGTTTCACTTGGAGTTCAAGGAAGAATGTCAGTTCTCCCATCATGATCATTTCAAATTTGCTTTGCATAAGATTTGAGAATTTATCATATAGCTCTTTGTTTGTGGATCCAAAGATGATGTCATCCACATATATTTGAACAAGCAGTATACTCTTCCCATCTTGAATTCTGAAGAGTGTTCTATCCACTTTGCCTTTTGTGAATCCGTTCTCAGTCAGGAATTGTGATAATGTATCATACCATGCTCTGGGTGCCTGTTTCAATCCATATAAAGCTTTCTTGAGTTTGTATACCTTATCTCCAAGAGTTTTCTGCTCAAATCCTGGAGGTTGTTCAACATATACTTCTTCTTCCAATAATCCATTAAGGAATGCACTCTTTACATCAAAATCTATTCCGTCTTCTTGACAATACCCTTTGGCTACCAATCTTGCTTTGTTTCTCACCACAGAACCTTCCTCATTCATCTTGTTTCTGAACACCCACTTAGTGCCAATAACATTTTGATGGGCAGGTCTTTGAACCAATTCCCACACTTTGTTCCTTTCAAACTGATTCAGCTCTTCTTGCATGGCTTGAATCCAATGTGTGTCATCCAAAGCTTGTGACACATCTTTTGGCTCTATTTGTGAGATGAAGCAAGTGAACATAGCTTCTTGTTGAGTTCTGGATCTGGTTTTTACACCTTCTCTTATATCTCCAATGATTAGTTCTGGTGGATGGTCTCTCAGCCATCTTACATCAGGTTGGAGTAAGTTAGCTGGATTTAGTCATCTTGCGGTACGTGTTATTTTGATCAGCTCTCTCATCATCACTTAGCCGCAGATTTTCCAAATTGCCTTTGAGACTCGGCTATCTCATCTTCATCCGGACTTATAATTCCAAATTTTCACTTCAACATAGGGACTCTTCGCATCGTTGGTTGATTCAAATTATCACCGACTCTTCAATGTCTTCTCCATTTACATTGGCTTCATCAAACACCACATGGATGGATTCTTCAGTAACCATTGTCCTCTTGTTGAGCACTCTTTAGGCTTTGCTTTCACCGAGTATCCTAAGAAGATACCTTCATCGACTTTAGCATCAAAAACCTTTAAATTATCTTTGCCATTGTTATGGATGAAGCATTTGCATCCAAATATTCTAAAATATGCAACATTTGGCTTTCTCCCCGTCCAAATTTCATAGGAGTCTTTGTCACCGTCTGCTTATCATGCATCTATTTTGAGTATACCATGTTGTGTTTATTGCTTGACCCAAAATCTTTTAGAACTGACCGCTTGATTAACATGGTCCTTGTCGCTTCTTTGAGAGTTCTATTCATTTTTTCTCGCAACTCCATTCTCATGGAGTCCTTGCTGCAGATAATTCATGACCAATACCATTTTCAATACAAGATTAAGTTATTATACCATTGACAAACTCGGTTCCTCCTCGATCTTATTTTGATAATGGTTTGACTCTTCTCATTTTGATTCTCTTCATCGCTTGTGGTAGTTTCTGCAGAGTTTCTTTCTTCTTACACATGAATATTGTCCATGTATATCTTGAGTAGTCATCTACTACCACCAATGTGTATTTCTTCCCACTTATGTCTTTGGCCGTTCAACTGGACCAAATAGATCCATATGTAGCAGTGCAATATTCTTGTTGAAGATAGACATGTCTTTTCTTTGAATGATGATTTGATTTGTTTTCCCATCCGCATGCATCACATATACTCTCCTTCTTGTATAATCGAGTCCGGAAGTCCTTCCACAGATTACTTCTTGCAAGTTTGTTAATAGTTTTGAAGTTCGTGTGACTTAGCTTCTTGTGCCACAACCAACTTGATTCACCGTGTTCTTTTGCTAGCAGACAGGTGCTTGGTGTTGCAGTTGACCAATCTACCACATACATGTTCTTTTGTCTACATCCTTGCAACACTATTTCATTAGTTTCAGTGTCCTTGATTTGACATACACCCATATTGAATCCAACATTGTAGCCTTTGTCACAGAGTTGACTTATGCTTAGCAAGTTGAAATTGAGGCCTTCAACATATGCAACATCTGTAATTTCTAATCCATTTTTCTTGATGGATCCAATGCCTCTTATTTCTCCTGGAGCTTCATTTCCTCCAAATATGACTTTTGCACCTCTAACCTCTTTGAATTTTGATAGATTTTTCTTGTTTCCTGTCATGTGTCTGGAACAACCACTATCCATGTACCAGGTTCCTTGGCACTCAACTGCTCCTTGAACCTGCAATCAAGGAAATTAGGTTTTAGGTACCCATACTTGCCTGGGTCCTGAGGGGTTAGTATTTTAAGATGATCCAACCAACCTATAGCCACATGATTTGACTCTAAGAGGTTGCCATCTATCAGTGCCATAATCATAATTAATTTTGGCAAATTGCTTTGGGGTTCTAGGTTCATACAGTTGTCTCTTTTGTCTGTATGCATGTGCATGTGTTTTAGCAATTGCCTTCTTTGGGTAGTTGTGATATCTCTGAGTGTAGTGCCTAGGTGCATATGTGTGCTGATGATAGCTCTTATGCCTTTGGAATGGCCTTTGTTGAGTTCTAGGCCATTGCCACTTAGGCTTATATTCCATAGGTCTTTGCTGATAGTTCACATTATTCTAATCAGCTTGGCTTGGGTACTTTCTACCATTC